>OX940810.1:6387363-6638809 GCA_954870605.1 Acer campestre | reverse complement strand
ATATTCTGAATATTTTCTATATTTTGGAGGTATCAATATAAAAATATAAAAAATATTAGGGATGTTTTCATCCGTATTTCCATTATTTTCACAAAAACTAATAGGCAAATTGGCACAGATGCCCCCTGAACTCTTCAAAAATTTGCACTTTGCTCTCTAAACTTTTTTTTCGGCACTAAACCACCTAAACTCTCGTAAATTTGCAAAAACTGGCGGATTGGTAACATAAGTCACATTCCGTCTGTTTTCAAGTCATGTGTGCCTCACTTGCGTCCCATAGTACCAATTTTTGAAAAGTTTATGGGGCATCAGTGCCAATTAGCCTAAAAATTATTATATACAAGAACTAATTACACCAACCTCCCCTGAGGTTTGCCCTAATACTTTTTTTAAAAAGAAAATTAAATGTTCTTTTAAAAAAAATATATTTTTTTTTCTTTTTAAAAAAGTATTATGGCAAACCTCAAGGGAGGTTTGTAACACCCCCAAAATCCGGGACCCAACGGGCTGGGTTGCTACACGGAACAGAACTTATAAAAACCTTAATTCATAATTATTCACAATTAGAATCATCAATAATATATCCCCCAAAATACAATATCCAAACCTGATACCATCAATTACACTAAACTGCCAGATTCTAGTCATAATTACAACATTAAATAAATTGATTCCTTACAATACGTATACACATAAAATTAAATCCTCCAACGGTACATATTCAACCACATGTTAAAGCAAACCCCATCCATTCTAAGTCCATGAACTCAATCTGCAAAATGATGGTGACGAGGGGTGAGCCGTCAACTCGGTAAATAAATTCATGCATAACATGTAAAATAATTAACCTTTGTAAAAACCTTTGCGTTCAAAAGCTTCTCATAAACCCTTCGGAAATATTAATAAAACGGTTGAAACAATATTTAAAATCATATCCGTTCATATTCTTAAATCATAAAGCATTTCATAAAACAGTATAACAATATAAATCAAAAGATCTAATAATCATAGTTTAAAACACGGAAATCGGATATTCACTTTATAAGACAGTAAACAGTGTTCTTACAGTGTAAATAGTATTCTTTTTATAAACAGTAATCATATAGTTTCATAGTATAAACGGTATTCTTTTATAAAACGGTAAGCATATAACTTTTCAGTATAAACGGTAGTCTCTTTTATAAAACGGTAAACATATAGCTTTTCAGTATAAACAGTAGTCTTTTTATAAAAGGGTAAACATATAGCTTTTCAGTATAAACAGTAGTCTTTTTATAAAAAGGTAAACATATAGCTTTTCAGTATAAACAGTGAAATCAATATATCAGTTAGCTCATGTTCCATAGTGTCACAATTAACCCGAGTGACGCGGCAACAGTATGTCACAATTAACCCGAGTGACGCGGCAACAGTATGTCACAAGTACCCGTGTGACGCGGCAATAACAGTATGTGTGCACACAGAATCCCAGCTGGGCCAGTAACAATAACGGTAACTACGGAACGATGAGCCAAAACGGTTTTATAAATTCACATATATTTAAATCAGTAGCATTTTCATATAACAGTATAAACGGTAGCAGTAGCATTTTTATAAAACTATTAGTACAATATAACAGTAGTATTTCAGTAAAACTTTATGAGTTTAAATAATAGTGATCAAAAGGTATTTGACAATATATAAGAAATAGATAAATTTCAAAATAGTTTATGTACAAGTCTTAAACAACGTAAATACTTAATCAAATCCAGTAATATCTTTGACAAATATAATATAGTAAAATACAATGGAGAAAACAGTAATTTTGGTAATTCAAAACGTAACACATCATGAATGAATTTACTTACCTCAAACACGTACAAAACCGCTATAGCTTTAGAAACTCAAGAATCACTCAAACCTATAAAATATTACATTTGATTCATTGTCATAATCTCATAATCACAGCCATTTAAATCAACATGGGCTTCACATATATTAAATCCAAACTTAGAAATCTAATTTCCAGCTATAGTCACAACTGTCCACCCTCTGGTCTCCGATTTTTAATTAATTCTCTACAACTCCAATTATTACGAAATTTGACATGAATGATCTAAACATATAGGAAATACTACAGTAAAATTATCAACTAAATCCATGATCATTTGAATATGTAAATATTCATTCTTTTCCCATATTTCTGAAATCTGTCCAGCAGAGAATGAGATTCGACCTTTGTCCATTCCGAAAATTATAACAATATTTCTACACATCTAAAAATCACGAAACTTTACAGAATGATAATAGACATATAAATATACCTTCATATAAATTCCCATAATTTTCCCACATGAATAACCAACCCAAAACGGTATTACGAAATCTGGCTGGTTTAGTAAAAACAGGGGATCTCCAAACATCTCCTTAATGAATCGAAAATCTAATTAAAATCATGCTAAGGATCATGAATAATTCATCCAAGAACAGCCTACTGTAGATAGAGAGTCTATGACATGAGAATAATACTTAAGAAGAAGAAGAACACTTACTTGGAAATCAAGTTCTTCAAACTAGTGATATGCTCCTATTTTTGGTGAGAAAAGAAGAGTAGAATAAGTAGGAAAGGGAGAGGAATTTGTTCTCAAAAATTTGGCTTACATGAGAAGAATAAGAATGAGGGTTTAAAGGAAATAGGTGTATTGTATTATTATAATAATGAAAGTGGGTTGTTGGCCTTGATTCATGCCTTAATTCATGCCTTGATTCATGCCTTGATTCATGCCTTGATTCATGCCTTAATTCATGCCTTAATTCATTTTCAATTCATCAAATACATAGAAATTTACAATCTCACCCACACTAAATTCAGTTTTGGGCTTGGATCAACTTATAATTATTTGGGTTAGGACCTTAACATTTATGATAAAGATAAACTCAAATACTAATTGATTTAGGTCCAATCCAAATCACTACTTCTCTTGACATAATTATGATCTCACAAACACTTCAAATCCATAATAATTGGGGTCAACTACTTGGGAACAGTTAGACCCATTTTTTTTCAGGATATTACATTCTCTACTCCTTATAAAAATTTCGTCCTCGAAATTCACTAGAGTACAACAAACCTTAAACAGTCGTGGCAACTCCTCATTAGTGAAACAATCAAACCTATATTCTCAAACAGATAATCCATCCGACAAATAATAAAATTACAGATCATCTCTAACATCAAATAGTTAAATAATAAATTAGTAACCTGATTGTCAAGCTTGAAATAAAATCCATCTGTTTCTTTCTCTATTTATCCTTATCATCATCATCCTACGAACATACAAAACAAGCAATTCATTTTAAGCAACATTTATAATTCACAGTATCTAACCGGAAATCCTTACTTCCAATATAATGATCTTATACTCCAAAACTTAGCTCACTAGTCCTTGAGTGAGTTCACAACAATGCTATTTAACATAGTTAATAATTCAATGCCGTAAATATACACACAACCATTAAATATTCTGATTTAACCAAATCAATAATGTACTAACCTCAAGTACTTAGCTCCAATCTGTCCCAATCAATTTCAGGAGCCTAAATGCAATATTATATCATTAACATTTAACAATATATCTCATCATAGAGGAATCAGATCTTTAAAAATCTTCAAGATTCTTACAACCTATCATTCCCAAAAGAAAGTATGACTTCTACATAAATTAAACCGCAAAGATCCTGAAGCAACGGATAATCAAGGATTATCATTAATGTACTTCCACAAGTACAAAGAAATTCCTCCATCATAGAATACAATTATCAGTAACAAGAAATGCCTCACTTAAGACATTTCTAACCAACTTAACTTTATCGAGACCTATAGTAGTCATACCAATGGCATAATCTCGCATCAACCTATGAATTACAACATAATTATGAACAGATCCAAAATAAGAACTAACATACGAAAATATGATATTGAAATAAATAATTAACCTTCGAATCTTTTACAGGGAAAAAATACTTAAACCCTTAAATTCAATCCATTCTATTATCGTATCCATTAATCACCAAACAACTTTAACACCAAAAGTTCGAACAACAGAATTCCTCACTGTTTACTAATCTTTACCTTGTATTTCATACGATTCTAGCCTTTCGAAGGTGCAAGATACAACAAGCAATACCACACTCTCAAATCAATCCCTAAATTTCACCACATTAAACTTAATTGATCAAACCACAAATTCATATCTTTCATCGGAAAGTCTAGTCACCAACATATTATCCGAACCTCATAATACACAAGTTATTCATATGCACAAAATAAGTACAATTCCCATGATTTCTTACTCATCACTCAGTATACTAGCAAATATTTTCTTTATAAACGTTAAGAAAATCTATCAATTTTCATAAAACATTTCAAAGAGAAGAAAATATAAACAAAATTATTTTAAAAGTCGACGAAACACCCCTTCGTATTCTCATCACAATCATGAAGGTTAACATGTAAGCTAACGACAAATGACATCATTAACGAATTCTTATTAAATCTCTTATCTCCCAAATAATTCAATGGCATAATCCATCATCCCAACTAAGGAGACCTTACATCATTTCTTTAGAAAACCTCAAGATTTAAAATTACTCAATGTGTTATCCATAACTTAGTATCGACTAAGGAAAAGTACTAATTTCACTGATCAATTGAAATACAACTTCTATCTCCATCAAAATAAACAATAATCTGAAACTTGTCAAGGACTACATCAAAGTCACATGAATCCAAATTAAATAAATCGACTTGAGCACTATGTATAAGTCACCAATTTCATTTTTGTACACTACAAATCCTCTCAAAGGTAAGTAGTGATATGAAATTATGGCCTTATAAGACAATACAAATTTTATCTATAAAATAGAGAACTTCAATAAATCAGTATACCTTAAATAATTTATTCACTCTATAATATCCACAAACGAATAATATTCAATATCACTTAGAAATATATATTGCACATAAAATCATAATTCCTAAAACTTTTCCCAATTTTGACTATTACAACTTCAATCCAACTTATACAATCATCTCCAATAAAACACAGGTAACTCATTTTCAAATCCATAACTCCAACATGTAACTTGAGGTTTAATATTGTTGTGCTATGAAACCATAGTAATTTCCTTAACTCTTAAAAAGTAATTATCAGAAACCTAACGAAATAAAATTCCTCCAAAATGAATTTTCATGTATATGAAGTACAAGAAAACACATATCATAAACACAGTCAAAAGGATTTGGCATTTCTCTTGTTCCCAAAACTAATTTCCAACTACAAGCATCCAGAATCATATAACCCTGATCCTACAAATCATATCATTCCTCCATTTAATCATACTTTAATATGCAAATCATAACCTAGTCTCCAGAATTAACTTCACTCTTGCGTATACCTCAAGATTCAAAATATTTGTATGATAAATATAATCATAACCTAATAACCAGAATAAATATTTCTCTAATAATTCTTTTACAAAATCATAACTTAGTCTCCAGAATCGACTTTGCTCTGATACCAAACTGTAACACCCCCAAAATCCGGGACCCAACGGGCTGGGTTGCTACACGGAACAGAACTTATAAAAACCTTAATTCATAATTATTCACAATTAGAATCATCAATAATATATCCCCCAAAATACAATATCCAAACCTGATACCATCAATTACACTAAACTGCCAGATTCTAGTCATAATTACAACATTAAATAAATTGATTCCTTACAATACGTATACACATAAAATTAAATCCTCCAACGGTACATATTCAACCACATGTTAAAGCAAACCCCATCCATTCTAAGTCCATGAACTCAATCTGCAAAATGATGGTGACGAGGGGTGAGCCGTCAACTCGGTAAATAAATTCATGCATAACATGTAAAATAATTAACCTTTGTAAAAACCTTTGCGTTCAAAAGCTTCTCATAAACCCTTCGGAAATATTAATAAAACGGTTGAAACAATATTTAAAATCATATCCGTTCATATTCTTAAATCATAAAGCATTTCATAAAACAGTATAACAATATAAATCAAAAGATCTAATAATCATAGTTTAAAACACGGAAATCGGATATTCACTTTATAAGACAGTAAACAGTGTTCTTACAGTGTAAATAGTATTCTTTTTATAAACAGTAATCATATAGTTTCATAGTATAAACGGTATTCTTTTATAAAACGGTAAGCATATAACTTTTCAGTATAAACGGTAGTCTCTTTTATAAAACGGTAAACATATAGCTTTTCAGTATAAACAGTAGTCTTTTTATAAAAGGGTAAACATATAGCTTTTCAGTATAAACAGTAGTCTTTTTATAAAAAGGTAAACATATAGCTTTTCAGTATAAACAGTGAAATCAATATATCAGTTAGCTCATGTTCCATAGTGTCACAATTAACCCGAGTGACGCGGCAACAGTATGTCACAATTAACCCGAGTGACGCGGCAACAGTATGTCACAAGTACCCGTGTGACGCGGCAATAACAGTATGTGTGCACACAGAATCCCAGCTGGGCCAGTAACAATAACGGTAACTACGGAACGATGAGCCAAAACGGTTTTATAAATTCACATATATTTAAATCAGTAGCATTTTCATATAACAGTATAAACGGTAGCAGTAGCATTTTTATAAAACTATTAGTACAATATAACAGTAGTATTTCAGTAAAACTTTATGAGTTTAAATAATAGTGATCAAAAGGTATTTGACAATATATAAGAAATAGATAAATTTCAAAATAGTTTATGTACAAGTCTTAAACAACGTAAATACTTAATCAAATCCAGTAATATCTTTGACAAATATAATATAGTAAAATACAATGGAGAAAACAGTAATTTTGGTAATTCAAAACGTAACACATCATGAATGAATTTACTTACCTCAAACACGTACAAAACCGCTATAGCTTTAGAAACTCAAGAATCACTCAAACCTATAAAATATTACATTTGATTCATTGTCATAATCTCATAATCACAGCCATTTAAATCAACATGGGCTTCACATATATTAAATCCAAACTTAGAAATCTAATTTCCAGCTATAGTCACAACTGTCCACCCTCTGGTCTCCGATTTTTAATTAATTCTCTACAACTCCAATTATTACGAAATTTGACATGAATGATCTAAACATATAGGAAATACTACAGTAAAATTATCAACTAAATCCATGATCATTTGAATATGTAAATATTCATTCTTTTCCCATATTTCTGAAATCTGTCCAGCAGAGAATGAGATTCGACCTTTGTCCATTCCGAAAATTATAACAATATTTCTACACATCTAAAAATCACGAAACTTTACAGAATGATAATAGACATATAAATATACCTTCATATAAATTCCCATAATTTTCCCACATGAATAACCAACCCAAAACGGTATTACGAAATCTGGCTGGTTTAGTAAAAACAGGGGATCTCCAAACATCTCCTTAATGAATCGAAAATCTAATTAAAATCATGCTAAGGATCATGAATAATTCATCCAAGAACAGCCTACTGTAGATAGAGAGTCTATGACATGAGAATAATACTTAAGAAGAAGAAGAACACTTACTTGGAAATCAAGTTCTTCAAACTAGTGATATGCTCCTATTTTTGGTGAGAAAAGAAGAGTAGAATAAGTAGGAAAGGGAGAGGAATTTGTTCTCAAAAATTTGGCTTACATGAGAAGAATAAGAATGAGGGTTTAAAGGAAATAGGTGTATTGTATTATTATAATAATGAAAGTGGGTTGTTGGCCTTGATTCATGCCTTAATTCATGCCTTGATTCATGCCTTGATTCATGCCTTGATTCATGCCTTAATTCATGCCTTAATTCATTTTCAATTCATCAAATACATAGAAATTTACAATCTCACCCACACTAAATTCAGTTTTGGGCTTGGATCAACTTATAATTATTTGGGTTAGGACCTTAACATTTATGATAAAGATAAACTCAAATACTAATTGATTTAGGTCCAATCCAAATCACTACTTCTCTTGACATAATTATGATCTCACAAACACTTCAAATCCATAATAATTGGGGTCAACTACTTGGGAACAGTTAGACCCATTTTTTTTCAGGATATTACAAGGTTGGTGTAATTAGTTATTGTTAATATAATAATTTTTAGGCTAATTAGCACCGATACCTCTTAAACTCTTCAAAAATTGGTATTATGGGACGCACGTGAGGCGCACGTGACTTAAAAACAGACATAATGTGGTTAAAAGAACATTTAATTTTCTTTTTAAAAAAAGTATTAGGGCAAACCTCAAGGGAGGTTGGTGTAATTAGTTATTGTTAATATAATAATTTTTAGGCTAATTAGCACCGATACCTCTTAAACTCTTCAAAAATTGGTATTATGGGACGCACGTGAGGTGCACGTGACTTAAAAACAGACATAATGTGGCTTCCGTTACCAATCCGTCAGTTTTTTCAAGGGAAAGTATCATTTTCCCCCCTACATTTTGACCTATTAGTAAATCTCCCCCCTGTATTTCTATTAATGGCCGTTTTCCCCCCTCAATCGAAAGTATTCGTCATATTCCCCCTTACCGTTAGATTTTCAGTTTAAAAAGTTAAATTTCAAGTTAAAAGACATTTTTGCCCTTGAGTATGTGATGTTAGTGAGAAAATACATTTATGACCTTAAACTTAAACTTAAATTAAAATTAAAAATAAAAATAAAAAAATTAAATTAAATAACTCAAGTTCCAGTTCATCGATCATCATCATCAAAAAATTCACCAAATTCCATAATTTACAAACCAAACAATAATTCACCAGTTTATCAAGTTCAACACCCAGAACTACACCACCCACCCAATCACCAACAGATTCACAACCAAACCCAACCACCACATATTCAAAACCAAACCCAACATCATCCACCATAGCCACCATCAGATTCAACAACCAAAACCACCAAAATCCAGAACCACCACCACCACCATCCCACGATCTCGTCGGCGACCCACCCAAACCACCACCATCCCACAACCCAATAGCAGCCAAATCTCTGTCAAATTAAAGAAGATGGTGACGAGAAGGAGAAAAGGAAAGAAGACGATTGGCGGCGAGAGATCGATCGAGCACCGATCTGCTCATTTGGAAGGAGATCGAGTGCCGATCTTCGCGTCTAGAAGGAGATCAAGCACTGATCTTCGCGTCCGGGAGGAGATCGAGCGCCGATATTCTCATTTGGATGACGACCGGCTCTTGTAGAGGTGGTGTTCAGAGTGATTTGGTGGGTTAGGGTGGCGGCTAGGGATTGGTGTATGAGTGGTGGTGGCTAGGGTTTGGCTAGGAAATGATGGTGGAGAAGAAGAAAATGGTGATTGGTGGAGAAGGAAAGATCTGTTTTAATGAAAGAAAAAAAAAAAAAAAAAAAAAAAAGGAAAGTTATTTTGTTTTTATAAAATAATTTCAATAATTTCTATTCCAATAATTTCGTTTTTTAAAATAAAAAATGCATCTATTAATGAAAAAATGTGGAAAGTTATTTTCTTTAAATCCCAAATCCCAATAATTTCGTTTTTTTTTTTAAATAAAAAATGTATCTATTAATGAAAAAAAAAATGGAAAGTTATTTTGTCAACCACACATTAATTTCTATTCTTTTTAAATCATAAATATTTATTATTGCTTTTACGTTTTTACCCTCTCATATTTATTTTCAATTTGTCATCCATTTTCCTTTGTTAAAGTTCCCTTATTACCCCTTCGGTCAACGCGAAGATAACAGTCAACTGGGGATTGTAACTGAAAATCTAACGGTAAGGGGGAATATGATGAATACTTTCAATTTTAGGGGCGAAAATGGCTATTAATTAAAATACAGGGGGGAAATTTACTAATAGGTTAAAATATAGGGGGGAAAATGATACTTTCCCTTTTTTCAAATTTACGAGAGTTTAGGGGGTAAAGTGTAAATTTTTAAAGAGTTCAAGAGACATCTGGGCCAATTAGCCAAACCAATATTTCTTTCTCGAGAACAAATGACATGGACACTATAATGCCAAAGAACTGATATGAAACGACGTCGTTTGTAAAATGCAAATTATGCGATCCTTTTCTGCTGCTAAAAAATTTGTGAGATGAGAGATAAGAAATCGGATTTCAGTTAGTAAATTCGAATAAAAACGAAATGGATTTGATTTCATCGTTGAAAATTGGAGTTACGAAAGTTTGGATTCCTCCAATAAGTAACAGCTGTAGCTTATTGAGACCACCACGCAGTCACGCACCATACAACTTTAAATTCCATAACAATAATTACTTGACAGTTCATGCCAAGAAGAAGACTGTTCTCAAGCCAAACTTGGTTGAAGAAATTTTAATGGAAGAAGAAAATGAAGAGGAGGAGCTTCGTTTTCAACACTTTGAAGATGGTACTAACGAAATGACCCATATGCTTTTCTTTTCTTTTTTTATTTATCGGTTTTTGGTAAATTGACCCAATGCTGTTGAATTGTGATGTTTATGTATAATATAAATAATTTGACAGTTTTATTCAGATGTTTAAGTCCAATAACTCTTAAAATTATTGAATTTTTATGTATTCAATTACTGAATAAAAACTTGATTGTGTAGATGACGAAGGTGAATATTTTGAAGACGACAGTCAAGTCTATGTAAGTTTGTCTTAAAGTATTATTATTAGCTTTAATGATTTTGTAAATTGAAGTTGACTGTTTAGTGAAAAAGCTGTTGCCCATTTGTTTGAAGGTTGGGGATGGAGGTGGAGGAGGTGGAATAGCCCTTGCTGGAACTTGGTGGGATAAAGAAGCGTTGGCGATAGCTGAAGATGTTTGTTTATCCTTTGATGGTGACTTCAAAATATATGCATTTAAGACATTGCCCAATTCCACCATTCAAGTGCGCATTGAGAAGATGTCAAATAAGTAAGCATCTAAATGTCACAGAATAAAAATTTGTAATTGAAGTAGCTACAATTAGATGACACTAACTTGCAGGAGTTTCATTAGGACATCTACTTTAGTCAGGAGTTTCAACAAACGAATTGAGTAAGATAACCTTGAATTTTCCCATGGCTAATTCTGTCACATGTTCATGAAAGTGGAAGTTGTAATTTGCTAGGTTTTGAATCTTATGGTATAACTTAGGGTTGAACCTAAAGCACATCAATATTTAGATCAAATAAAAGTGAATGCAAGATGTGGGAACTTTCTGACAAATGGGGATATTTCTTGTTTCAAGATTCCTATAGAATTTGTTTTTTATTATGATAAATGCTTGTTGGGGTTGCTTTGTGGTAATTTGTTACAGGTCTGGTTCTCCTAGTATTGAAGATATTGAAGCCTTTACTGCATCTTATAGAGCAAAATTAGAAGAAGCAGAGATTGCTAAATCACTACCCGAAAATATATCCGTGGAGGTATTCAGTTCTTCGTATCTACTCTCTTACTGTTTTTTTATGAGGAAGCATTCCTCTCTAGACAAGCAATGATCTGCAAGTATGGGTGTGTCGGCTTAGCCTGTTTAAAGCATGGACATTGAGCCAAAAGATTTACGTGGTCAATTTTTGACTTAAAGAGCTAAATCGATTCTGTGTATTTCTCATCAAATTATGATGGCTAATGTTTTAATGTCAGTGATTGAATAATGCATAAATTATCTTTTGAATTTTTGGGGACTAAAAGGATGTTTTCATCTCAGGTGTCATCTCCTGGTGTTGAAAGGATAGTTCGGATACCACAAGAGCTAGATCGGTTTAAGGATCGTGCTATGTATGTGAAATATATCAGTGAATTGGCTACAGCAGGTTCATCCACAGAAAGTGATGGTGTTTTTAAAATCATCTCTTTTGACACAGAAACAAAATGTTGTACCTGGGGTTTAGCAGATGTGAGGATAAATAGAGAAAAGGCAGGGAAAGGAAGACCACTCAACAAAAAGCAACGAGAATGGCGTTTGAACACAACCTTTGATTCCTTACAATTGGTCCGATTGTATTCTGATTATTGAAATATATTGTTTTTCATAATTATGTCATCCCTAAGATCATGTGTATTAATAGGAAACTCCATGTTATAGCAGGGTATATTAACATAGTGAATTTTCAATTTTCCATCTTTGACAGAACAATCTGTTATCTAAAATCTGAATAAGAGTTGTAAGATTTTATTCCTGTACATATTTTCATAAAATTAAGTTATTTTTATATATATATTTTTTGTAGAGAAATTTTTTTAAGAAAAAAAGTGATTACGACAAAGGTAATAGAGACATGAAAGTGTTGTAATGATGTCTTTATTAAGAAGGATGATAAGTTCTTACCATAGGAGGAGGAAGAGAAGAAAACATATAGATACTGCTTAACTTAACAGGTAAAGTTGGGTGAGGCTGTAACCTGAACCTAGGTCAATCTTCTACCTGTACTTTATTCATTAAGAAAGTCAGAAGTTTGTATGAATTTTTTTTTCT
Organism: Acer campestre; assembly: GCA_954870605.1. Lineage (NCBI taxonomy): Eukaryota > Viridiplantae > Streptophyta > Magnoliopsida > Sapindales > Sapindaceae > Acer > Acer campestre. The sequence continues at coordinate 6,626,304 of OX940810.1, read as the reverse complement.
CAGTTTATTCTCGAAGTCAACCAAGGATGTCATGTTATGTTCTTTGATGCAGTGACATTGAAAATGATCATTCATGTTTTGCAATTCTACGTGGAAGGTGCTTGCTCAATTTCATCCTCATCAGTGTCGTTTCTTCTAGCTGGAAATGAAGGTGACTTAATGTTCAATCTTTTTTCTCTTTCTGGTTTATTATTATGAATATATTTTCTTGATAAAAAGCTGGGTTTAGCAGCTGCACCCATGTAGATTATGATTGAGCAAGGTTTCTTACCAGAACTGCCTGGTTCAAGTACTTACTTACATCCATTCAATTCAGTCCAACTAATATTAGTAGAAGTTTTGCTTGTTAACCACATGACTTCATTGCCTAGATAGAGAAAATATCCACATTGCAAAGAGCTACTCCTTCTCAGACCTGCTGAATGGGGTTCACCAGTTCATTCTGCAGCCTCTGAGGCTGCTTATACAGGTACTGGTGGCGTCTGGTCATCTTATTATGTGTCAAAACCTGACTTGCTGCTCTTTTAAATACAGCTATGATTTTGTGAGTAACTTTTGCCACGTCATATTGTTCTAACACATGACCATTAGCAGGTGACAGATAGTAATTTTCTTTTGACTTCAGATTGTTTTCTGAAACTTGCCAAAAATTTCACTCTTGTATATGTTTATTGACTGTGTGACTGAAATAGTTTAAGTATGTATTCTAGGGTTGATTGAAGATAAATCCAATTATTTAGTAGTTTAGAGCTCAATATAATTTATCTGGGTCCTTAGCTATAAACTTCAAGCTTTTGGTTGAGTAGTAAGTTAACATGGCATTAGAGGCTTTTTTTTTTTTCTTTTCTTTTTTTTTTACCAAGATTACTTGGTTTGAATCCTTAATGTGATTGTATCTGTGTTTTGTTTTTGAATTAATTATCCATTTATATCGACTTGGTTCATGGAGATGAATTCTCTTTCTTTGTATTTGAGAGGATGGTTAGAGTTTAATACTATTATTTGGACCTTTATCTAGTGTTTGAATAATGACAAGCGGATCAAGCATAATTGCTTGATGGAGAAATATATTTATACATTATTGGATTCATTCTTTTCATCATTTTATATTGAAAATCGTTAATTTTAGGACTAAATTGTGTCAAGGTTCATGATTAGACTTTTCTTTTGCCTTATAGGTTGGGTGTAATCTTACTATGAGTAGGAAGTATTAGGATTATACTGTTCATACATCATTCTTAAAAATTTGCCATGTTGATCACTTCTATTAGGTTATTTAATATATCACTTATGTCTTACGCCTGACATTCTTGTTACTCAATGGTTATTGCTCCATTCGTAATATTTCAAGTTTAGATAACATAGAAAGTTCTTTATTAGTACAACACTGTAATATTGTAATGATACTTCAGCACTTCAGCCTTTTCTTTTTTAAATTATAAAAGTTTCTGTCAATACAGATACTGAAAGAGATATCGCCTTAGATTTCGAAGGATTTTTTTTTTTTTTTCCTTTATCCTTATTCTTGTGTCCACACTCCACTGACCTAAAATCTAGAGAAACAACATTGAATCATAGATCCACTTAAATGATGGAAACACAAAATATATCCAAGTAATAAAGCAAAAAAAAGAAGAAAAAGTGGAGTCAATCTTTCATGTGTGTTATTTTGTTATTTTATTTTAAGTATCAATGATAGATATACTGATTGGGTGTGTGAGCATAGCCAAGAGCAATGATTCCTTAGTTGCACTATATAATGCTGAGAAGCATGAATAAAGAAATTAAAGTAGTATAGCCAACTCCATGATGAAGCAATATATAGCTTGTAATATGATGTAGAACCAATAGCCAGAAAGTAAACATATATTGAATTACGATTTAGAAAAGATAGAAATTAGAGTAAGGGGTGGGGGCCATAGAAGAAAGCAGGATAAAATTATAGGAAAAATAGAGGAGAGAAAATAAGGAGAGAAATCAAAACTCAATTTCATTCATCGATCAAAGTCTGTCTAAACAATATAACATAAGCCTCAATGTATAGAGACCAATATCACAGCAACTAGGAAATAAATAGTCCTAAAACGAATAGGAAACTAATTTCCAAAATACCGCCCTATGTGGTTTGGTTTTGTGGTAAAGGGTGCTCATTCAGTTTGACAACGTCATAGTTTCGAGTCATCGCATGTGAAAAACTATTTTCCAAAATAATAAGTCCTCAAAGGAAAATAAAACCTAAGCATAATAAAAAATCAAATCTTAAGATTATTTCCTAATTAGTTCTACATCATAATATGTCCCACACTATGCATAAGCCTGTACTTCATTAAAATTTTCTTTCTAAAGGGAAAAAAGTTAGCTTTTCTTCTGGGACTCTGCTCGAAAATGCCGCAACAGGTACAAACCCCAAAGCCCGTTTCATCATTATCTTCACTTCCTCTCCTCCTTATCACTACAACTTCCATGAATGATTGTATGTATGCCATGAAATCTGCTTTATTGAAGGGTGGAACTTCCATAGGATTATTCTGTTGATTATCTTCTTATTATTTGGCTGGTGCTTTTGTCAATTTCAGGGAAGTACAACCCACAGGACAGTGAAATAGCGATGATGTGAATGTGAAAACTCATTCATTAACATTAAAGCATAAACTTTGGCTCATCTGAGGCATCTAATGGTGAACATGAAAGGTCAGTAATAACATAATTTTTAATTGCACTTTGGGAGATGATTAAGCAGGTACTCTTAAAGCTCAAAAATTATGATACTTAGTAGTTGAGTTTGACTAAAAGCATTATCTTATTTTACTCTTTTCTGCATTTTGTCTTTCATTCATTATTATATATTCTTCTTTCCCCGTAATAAATATTAGAAAGTTGAAAGGAGCCTCAGAAAGAAAAGTGACAAATAATAATAAATAGGTAGAATGTCCTATATGCTAGCTCGCCAACCGAGAACTCCCTTGGATTCTTATTCAAATCATTGCAATAATATTGGACAATTATGCTATTCAAAATATGCATCATTTAGCTGATACCACAAAATGGCTCATGCTTTTGTTGCTCAACAACTGAATGTACTTTTTTCCAGCAAAATTTTAGAATCTTTCTTCGATAAACGTTTTGGTGTCCTTTCATGTTTTAGGCTTTTAGCTTTGTTGCTCATGTGGGGTGTTGAAATAACTGGGATTGTTGCTCTGCTTATTTCAGAACTTTATAGTGCAGTGATCAGCACTGTACTTGCACAGGTGGTCGTCTAATGCATATTTGAGGTCCACCATCTCAAGAGCTTTAGTTCCTCGGTCACTCATGTATTTTATGTTATTTTTTGAAACGTAGTATTCATCGTACTATTTTACTGTGAAAATTGTTAAAAATGATCACATATTTTATATAAAATTTCCTTTTAATCACGTACGAAATTAATAATTACATAATAAAATTTATTTTCAGTCCTACTAGACGCACCCTTGGCTCCTCTATGTGTGCTTGAACCACCTTTGGTCTTGTCTTCATTCTTGTCTAAGCTTTCGATTAAGCTTTCAAAAATTGGATGGTGGAGATCCATCTACCAATTTTTTATATTAATTTTTTTTTCTTTTTGTTTTATATGAATATGTTAAAAAAATTATTTGTTGTGTTGACACGTGGCATGTTGTTGGTTTAAAGATAAAAAATACCCTTGGCATTTTTGAAAACATAAGGACCAATGGTTGACTCACAGAGGGACCAAATTGATGGGTTTTTGAAAATATAAGGACCGTGACAATGAAAATGGAAAGACAGCTAAAAAAATCATAACTCGCAAAACATTTAGGACCAAAATGATCTCAAGTTTATTTTCATTCCTATATGCACCCTTAGCTCCTCATGTGTGCTTGAACCACCTTTGGTCGTGTCTTCATTCTTGTCTAAGCTTTCAATTAATTATTTGACTTGTCGTTTGTTTCCATAGATTATATTCATTTACACTGTGTTTGGATTTTATGTCAAATAGTCTTTGAAGACTATTAGGCCCCATTTGGTATGTGAGATAGGATATGATTATTTTTATAGGATAGGATAGGATAGGATAGGATAGGATTAATTTTAATGTTATCATGTGTTTGGTGTTTGGTGTTTGGTGCTATATATGATAGGATTAAAAATAGAGTAATCATATATATTTTGTACAACATAGGATAAGATTAAAAATATAATAAGAAATTACACACACCTCCCCTGTGTTTAGTCAAATTTGGTTAAAATTAAGAAAATAAAAGGTTTTTTTCATTATTTTCATCAAGTTTTTAATATTTTCATAATATATATATATATATATAATTGAAAAAGAAATTTAAAAAATAGATGGTTCTGTTGTGATCCAGATCTCCTCCTCAACGAAACCGTCTCCATGGACCTCTTTCTCTCTCAACTTTTTCTTCGAACATGAACTCTATAGCTAATTTTAGACTTGTTTGGTGTATGGGATGGGATAGGACTAATTTTAGTCTCATCTCCATGTTTGTTGCTTGCATGGGATGAGATTATTTAATTTCATGCAAACAACTTATCTAACCAATGTGGGACTAATTAGTCTCACCATAGCCCCACCACTTTGTACATTTAAAAAAAAAAAATCTCTTTTCAATTTATTTTATTTTTTATGTGATTAAAATATTAAAAAAAATTATAATAATTAATAAAATATTTTATTTTACACATTTTAAAATAATAATTTCCAATTTTAACAAATAAAAATAAATATTACTTTCATTACAATTGGTTTTAATTTTTTTTATTTTTAATTTTTTTCAACATTTAATTTAAATAATTATTTTATCGAGTCAAATTCTATGCAACCATTTTATTCAGGTGAGATGGGGCTATTTAGTTTCATATTCTTTTTAAAAATTCTTCTTATTTTATTTTTTATTTAATTATAAAGTTTTATATTTATTTAATATATCTTATTACAATTTTTAAAAATATTTTTAAAATAATAAATATTAATTAAAAAAATGTTATTTTCTTTAAAATTAAATTTAAATATTTTTATTTTTTAAAAGAAAATTTAAATAATTTATTTATTTAAAAATAATTTAATTTAATTTAATATTAATCAATTTCACATTGTATTAAATATATGATAAAATTATATTTTTATCCAATATCCTACTACACTAAACAAGAGATAAGACTATTCTAATCAAATCTCATACAACACCAAACACACCACATCACTAATTTTAGTCCAATCTTATCCCATCCTATTCAATCTAATATAATCCCATAAAAATAATCTTATCCTATCCCGCTCATCAAACGACCCTTTAGAGATTTATGTTAGGGTTGTTTGTGAATATTGACCAGGTTCTTAGCTTAGAGTATCTCCAGCACCCTCCCTTGAAGACATCTCTTAGCTTAATTAAGGGAGTGGGTGTATTTTTTTTTTTTTATCTCCAATAGGTCCATAAATGACTCCCATAATTGAAGGGTGTTTTCAGACCCCCTTAAAGTTGGCTCCACCTATTTAATATTATTTTATTTTCTTAAAAAACTCAATTGATTGATAACTGTGCTTGACAAACAATATCTAATATTTAAACACAATATCTAACATTTAAAAATTTTTAAAAAATTATTAAAGGGGTCATTTAAGGGGGTATTGTTGGAGCACATACTCCCTTAATGGTCCGTTGCAATAACATACACTTTTAAATAAGGGAGTCTCCAAGAGAGACTGTTGGAGATGCTCTTAGAACTTTAATTGTCTATTCCTTGTAGTTTGCTTGGTATTACATTCTACATTGTTATGTTCATGTTTGTTTTGCACTTGGACCATATTATTCTCTTTGTTAAGTCAAAGCAGTGGCGAATCCAGGAATTTTAACCAGGAGTTTTTTTTTTTTTTTTTTAACAAAAATGAGTTTTTTTATAGGGAAAATTGCACTGCACCTCTTGAGGTTTGGACAAAGTAAACTTAGGAGAGTGTATTCAATTAGGATTTTTAAGGACATTTAATGACATTTTTTAAGTGAAAGATTTTCATGGATTTTTACGGATTTTTACGGACTTTTATAAATCCACATGGATTTTCATTGATTTGTTTAGACATCTATCTTAGACTTTTTATGGATTTATTTAGACATCTTTCTCAAACTATTATGGATTTGTTTAGACATTCATGGACTTTCATGGATTTGTTATCTCTAACTTCTATTATAAATGGAGAAGAGTGACGATATTTGCACCTCTTAAAAGCCGTATGTACACCCCTCTGGTAAGTCCAATCAACTTTATAATTATTTAAAAATTTGTTATTGGATTTATTGTTTTCAAAAAAAAAATTCTAACTCTTATAATACATAAATTACATCAAAATAAGTTGTGGTTTGAGCTAATTTTATTTTTAAAGTGGTATATTAAAATAATAAAAGAAGATAAAAATAAAAATAAAAATAAAGATAAGTTAAATGCATAGAACCTGTATAAAAGGCAAAACACAGACAAATAAAAAAAAAAAAATTAAATCAACATTTTTCCTTGTATGTGTTGCCACTTGCCGGTGTTTGTAACTCACAAGAAAGAAAATAAAAAAAGACGTTAATCGTGGTAGTGGAATGTGCTTTGGCATTTTTATTTTATTTTATTTTATTTTTTTGGGTGTTGTTGGGTAAGATTGCAGTCAAAAAATCAGTAAGGGAAGATTGTCGATCACGATTATTTGAGTAGAGAAGAAGTGAGAAGAAGCGAGAAGAAGCAACACGTTTCTGTTTTGAGAGAGAAAGAGAGCAAAGTCCACCAAAATCTTTGGGGAGAAGGCCAGACATGTTATGACATTTAATATTTATATGTCTCATTAGCAAGTCCACCAAAATCTATGATCGAAGAAAATCCTTTAAAGTCTAGTTCTAAATGAATACACCTTGATTCTTGTAGACATTTTTAAAGTCTCAATTCAATACACCTAGATTTAAAAGGATTCTTTAAAAATCCATAGAAATCCTAATTGAATACCACTGGATTAATATAGACTCTTTTAAATTCTTTAAATGTCCTAATTGAATACACCAGGATTTATAATGTCTTTAAATGTCCCCAAAAATCCTAATTGAATACACCCCTCTTAGTTGGATAAGTTTTGGTATTATACACTAACACCCCTAAGAATTAAATTTGACTTTGAAAATGCCTAGAATACCCCTAGTTATATTATTTTATACTTTTTTTTTTTTTACCTTCCAACCAAAAACTTTATAAACTTTAATAAATAAAAAAAATTAAATAAAAGATATGATTCATTAAATAAATAAATAGTTTTAAAAAATTAAATGAATAAATAGTTTTTTAAAAAATTAAATAAATAAATAGTTTTAAAAAATAAATGAAAAAATTTTAAACATTATTTTTTTTTTTTAAGGATATCCGTTAATAGAGACACTCTAAATATCCAAACTATTTATTTATTTATTTTTAAATTATTTATTTATTTAATTTTTTTAAAACTATTTATTTATTTATTTATTTTATGAATCATATCTTTTATTTAATTTTTTTATTTTATTAAAGTTTATAAAGTTTTTGGTTAAAAGGTAAAAAAAAAAAAAAAATAAAGCATAAAATAATGCAACTAGGGGCATTTTAGGTATTTTCAAAGTCAAATTTAAGTATTGTGGGGGTTAGTATATAATACCAAAACTTTTCTCACTAAGTGTATCTAACCCAAACCTCAAGGGGTGCAGTGCAATTTTCCTTTTTTTATATAAAGAAAAATTGATGGTATAATGAAGTTAATAGAATACTTACTTAAGATAAACAAAATAATATTACATTAAAAATTTAAAAAAAAAAAACAACAAAAACAGAAAACACAATATTAAAAAAATAATAATAACAAGAAAAACAACATAAACAATGGAAAATTACAATATTTATTCTTAAAATAATAAATTAAAATATAATTCTATAATAAGAAATTTTATTTGTATTTATAATTAATTTACTTTAAATTTGTACAAAAAAAATTGATTAATAAATATTTCTAGATATGTTTTTGAATTTTTTATTCTTCTATTTTTTTTTGATAAATTATTGATTTATTGATTCTAAATAAATTAAAACTATAAAATAAAGAAAAATACTAAGGATAAAATAAAATGAATCATAATAATAGATGTACTATTTTAATACAATAAATTAAAATTTGAGATTTTAGGGTTTATAGATTGGATGTGTTTAAGTATGTCAAAAGATGGTTAAATAAAAAAGGACTTAAACCCAATCCAGCAAAGTGATAGGTAAGAACACTACCCATTGAACTAAGATATGTCATGGTGTAGTGAATGTTAATTAATATTTATATATTATAAAAATAACAAAATCAATTTTTTTAAAAAAAATTTGAGGTAGGGCACGGGCCCCACCTAGTCTTAAGGTGGGTCTACCTCGGCTGAGTCAAAGTATTGCTATCCAAAGGTGCCGGGTTGAGTAAACATTTGTTTGTTGAGGCTTGCAATCCAAAGGTGTCGGATTGAGCAAGCATGAGACTAAATAACTTAATTAAGGGATTTTCATTAATGCATTTGTGCATCCATTGTGATAATGCTTCTTTTGGCACGATCACATGCAAGTCACATGCAATCACATACAATAGTAAACAAGAGCATTAGTGCACCAATCTATAATATAATGCTCGATTAAGTAAATAATATTACTATTTACATTACATACATTCATTCTATTATACACCTTATATTATTTTATAAGCTTAATTTGTTAAATTTGTTTAATTAATGGTATCAAACTTTACAATTATTTAACTTCAAGAGGAGCCGCTGCCTAGCCAACAGAGCTGCTGGCAAATGAATGAATTTGGGGTTTAGAAAAATGACTTTCTGGTTAGCGATTCGAATCCTATAAATGGCGAAAGCTTTCAAAAAAATATTTGGTCCCGTATTAATAGATATTGTCAAAAATAAAATAAAATGTATAGCATCATTGAATGTATTGGTATGTGTTTTTATTTAATTTTCTTTTGCTTTTCATTAATATTGATTTTTTTTTTTTTATTCATTTTCTTATACAACACAGGGAATTGAATTTGGCTACAAAAGTAGCGGATTTAGGGGTTTTTTTTTTTTTTTCACTATTTTTTGGGTTTTCTGGGAATCTAGATGAGGAAGTTAATTGTGTCGATGGTTGAAAAATTTATATATATTTAAAAAAAAAAAAATTAGCCCAAATTTTGCTTGCTAGGTTATTGTTTTTTTTGCTTTTGTAAGGATGTTATAATTCAATCTGTATTATGTTGAATTATATATATATATATATATATATGTATATTATGATGGTGTTGATGAGGATTCTAATGATGATTTGAGATATGTTTATGTGTTTATCTCAATCTCAGATATAGATGTGTTTATTTTTTTGAAAAGATTTTTTTTTCTTTTTTTTTTTTTCCGTTTGTTCTTTTTTTTTTTTCCGATATTTTTCTATCTTCTTAATTATATATATATATATATATTTGTTGTGGTTTAATCACCACCATCCATGTATGAGTTGGATGGTGGAGATCCATCTACCAATTTTTTTAATATAATTTTTTTTTCTTTTTGTATTATATAAATATGTTAAAAAAAATATTTGTTGTATTAACACGTGGCGTGTTATTGGTTTAAAGTTAAAAATACCATTGAAACTGTTAAATTTGACCAATGGTTGTCTCATAGAGGGACCAAATTGATGAGTTTTTGAAAACATAAGGACCACAACAATGAAAATGGAAAGACGGTTAAAAAAGTCATAACTCACAAACACATATAGGGTCCAAAATGATAAAACCCCTCAAGTTTATTTTCAATCCTAGACACACCCTTAGCTCCTTATGTGTGCTTGAACCACCTTTGGTCTTGTCTTCATTCTTGTCTAAGCTTTCAATTAAGTATTTGACTTGTCTTTTGTTTCCATAGATTATATTCATTTACTTTGTTTTGGATTTTATGTCAAATAGTCTTTGAAGACTATTAGGGCATGCATGTTTGGTGCGTGGGATGAGATATGACTAATTTTAGTCTCATCTCCATGTTTGCTGTTTGTATGGGATGAGATTATTTAATCTCATGCAAGCAACTTATCCAACTTATGTAAACTAATTAGTCCCATTCCCAACCATAGTCCCACCACTTTGTACATTTTTTTTTTTTTTTTTTTAATTTCTCTTTTCAATTTATTTTATTTTTTATGTGACTAAAATATAAATATATTTTAATAATTAATAAAATATTTTACAAAATAATAATTTGTAATTTAAAAAAATAGATACAAATATTATTTTCTTTAAAATTGGTTTTAAATATTTTAATTTTTAATATTTTTTTTTCAAAATTTAACTTAAATAATTATTTTAACCAATCTAATTTTATGCAACCATTCTATCCAGGTTGGGTGGGCCTATTTAGTCCTATATTTGTTTAAAAATTTCTTCCTCTTTTACTTTTATTTAATTATAAAATTTTATATTTATTTAATATATCTTATTATAATATTTAAAAATATTTTTAAAATATTAAATATTAATTAAAAAATGTTATTTTCTTTAACATTAATTTTAAATATTTTTACTTATTTTTAAAGAAAATTTAAATAACTAATTTATTTTAAGATAATTTTATTTTATTTTATATTAATCAATTTCACATTGTATTGAATATATGATAAAATTATATTTTTATTCAATCTCCTACCACACAAAACAAGAGATAAGACTATTTTAATCAAATCTCATATAGCACTTAACACACCACATTACTAATTTTAGTCCAATCTTATCACATCCCATCCAATCTAATCAAATCTCATAAAAATAATCTTATCCTATCCCGTGCATCAAATGAGTCCTTAGAGATTTATGTTAGGGTTGTTTGTGAATAGTGACCAGGTTCTTAGCTTAGAACTTTATTTGTCTAGTCCTTGTAGTTGGCTTGGTATTACATTCTACATTATTATGTTATTCTGTTTTGCGCACTTAGACCATATTATTCTCTTTGTTAAGTCAAAGTTTTGCTATCCAAAGGTGTCGGATTAAGTAACATTTGTTTGTTGAGGTTAACACTTGTTGTCCAAAGGTGTCGGATTGAGCAAGCGTGGGACTAAATAACTTAATTAAAGGGTTTTCATTAATGCATCTGTGTACCTATTGTGATGAATGATAATGTTTCTTTTGGTACTATCACATGCAACTCACATACGATCATATACAATAGTAAACAAAAGCAGAAGTGCATTGGTCTATAATAGAATGCTCCATTAAGAGCATCTCCAATGGTATAAGCAAATTTGAATCATCAAAAGTTGTCACCTCAGCATTTGAGGATTGTTTTCAGGGTTTGCTAAATTTGATAACTGTATAGTCTACAATGGTATACTTGTAATGGTAACACAATGATATATTATTATTTTTTTGCTAAAAAAAAATAAAAAATTTATAAAAAACAAGAGAAAGTATATGATATGAGTATTAATCCATTCGTAATGAAGAGACGAATTTTACCTAATTGAAATTTTTTGGGTTGAAACAATAATGGAATACATAGATGATCAGAGAAAAAAAGAGGAAAAAAAAAGTAACAGAAGAGAGAGAAAGAATAAAATTACAACAATTAATTTGAGTTAAATTTGTATTTGATGATTGAAAGTCAATATTCAAATTTGATTATTGAAGAGGCAATTTGATTATTGATAACTGTTATTGTTAAATTTTAGTGATTCCATTGGACAGTGTTTTTTAGTTAAATAATCAAATTTTGATTCTTCTCCTATTTTTGAAGATACCATTGGAGATACTCTAAGTAAATAATATTAGTATTTACATTACATACATTCATTCATTCTATTATACACCATACATTCATTCTATTTACATTACATACATTCATTCTATTATACACCATTAAGCATTAGTGCACCGATTATTCCACACTCACACCCCCTTTAACTTAACAGATGAGAACATAGAAGAATAAAGGAAAAAAGAGAAGAAACGCCCCTCACAGTGGAGTTCGTCGGTGGATCGCGCCTTCAACGACTTTATTTTCCAGTCGCCTACTCGACTATATTCGATCTCTTGTGGTTTAAGGGTTTTGGGTTCTAGATTTGTATGTGTTGAAGTTTGACTTTTGGATTTTGTTTTGAGATGAGTATTTGTTTGAATTGAATGGGTGTTCATTAGAGATGAGTTTTGATGATTTTAGAAAATTTTAAACTTGGTATTGTAAATATAACTTCATGAGTTGGCTCAATGGTGTCAGTTTTTTTATAAAAAAAAAACAAAAAATTTTACAACTATATTTCGTTGAATTACTGAAATATATTTTTGATAATACTAGATATTTCAACCTATATCCTAATTCCCAACTCGTGAGATATCATTTAAATTCATATACCGTAACATGTTTCAAGCGAAATAAATGATTTAAAATATGTACCAATTTTTTAGTTTATAATAATAACTAAATTCTAATTTTGGTGGGCCCGAAACTGTTTTGAATACACACTAGTAGTCAAAGACAACTTTTTGATGTGCAGTCAATTTCATGAGCGCGCGTGCATGTGGATGTGGGTTCCACACTTGGATCAAGCGCGTGTTTAGATTTGCAACGACTCCAACGAGGCCTTCTTCGGGCGGCTTCTTATTTAAAAGTTTGTAGATTCTATTCTATCGATTGAAGCCTCCTGACTTGTCTCTCTGTTCACTGATTGGTCTGTGCAGTGCAGCATCTCCATTCGCGAGTGGCCATATAAAAACAGAAGTATGCCAATTGCCAAACAAGATAATTCATTATCATAAATATTTAATTTTCTAGTTTTGACTTATTATATAGTCCTTAATTTGCCACATCTTCACTCGTTTTCTGTATCTACTAATAAACCCAGTGAAGACTGAAGACTGAACTCTCTCACCTCCCCTAGCTGTACACACCAGCTTCGTCTCAAACGTATTCATATGAGAATTCTCTCTCTCATAACTCAAAAGTCAAATCTTTCTTTAAATATTAAATATTCTGTATAGAGTTATTATATCCCTATCTTTTTGTTAAAGCAACCCCAGAATTCACGTGACTAGTGTAACCAAATTTGTTTGATTAAGATATACGTGATATATTATCATCTTTAATTATCATTAATATTAATATTGTTTTTATCATTCTAAAGAAGTTAGCTTGTTGAAATGGGTAGGTTGGTGTTTGGTGGGTACTTCATTGCAGTGGTTTGGTGGTTGTTGGTTGCCGTGGAGGGCTACCCGGTTGAGGATCTGGTGACTTCATTGCCTGGTCAACCCAAGGTCGGTTTCAAGCAGTTCGCTGGGTATGTTGACGTCGATGTCAACAATGGAAAGAGCTTGTTTTACTACTTTGTTGAGTCTGAAGTAGACCCTCACAACAAACCCCTCACTCTCTGGCTCAATGGAGGTTGGTTGGTCTTCCTTTTTCAATCTGTTTTCTTTTCTTTTCCAAATTGAATCTGAATTCTGAACAACATATTTTGACATTCAGGCCCAGGTTGTTCCTCCGTCGGTGGAGGTGCGTTTACAGAATTGGGTCCATTTTATCCGAGAGGCGATGGCCGAGGCCTTCGAAGAAACAAAATGTCATGGAATAAAGGTATAACACTAGCATCTGCTTAATTATTATCTGGATCTAGTCCATTTTATGCTTATTGTTTGAATGTTTTCATTGTTTTGTAGCATCAAATCTCCTCTTCATTGAGTCTCCTGTTGGAGTTGGATGGTCATACTCAAATACAACTTCTGATTATACTTGCGGGGATGCCTCCACAGGTAAAAAATCAAACTTACATACACCTAAATTAGTCAAATGAATATGAATCGTTCGATGCTGAATTCCTTTTCTGTGGCAGCCAAGGATATGCGCACATTCATGTTGAAATGGTTTGAGAAGTTCCCAGAGCTCAAATCAAGAGAATTGCTTCTTACTGGGGAAAGCTATGCAGGTGTGACAAATATTACTAGACAGTTTAAAAATAACTGTTCAGGGCAAAATTTGTTTTATTGCCCCCAAATCAATGCTATTTTCAAAATATAATTATTTAAAATGATATTGTATACGAATTAGAAATTCCAATCATATTGTAAAAATCAAATGTATTAACACGTACAATTCCCGTTTGCTGTGTGAACCAGGTCACTACATACCACAGTTGGCAGATGTTCTGCTGGACCATAATGAACGTTCGACTGGTTTCAAGTTCAATATCAAAGGAGTTGCTGTAAGAAAATCTATTTTATCTTTAATGGTTGTTTTCATGGTTGTCATTTAATCCGTTTACTTGTTTTTACTATCAACAGATTGGAAACCCACTTCTCAGACTTGACCGAGATGTTCCAGCAACATATGAATTCTTTTGGTCTCATGGAATGATTTCCGATGAAGTTGGTCTCACCATTATGAACAATTGTGATTTTGACGATTATGTCTATGCTAGTCCTCACAATGTATCAAATCCATGCAACGATGCCATAAGTCAAGCAAACATCATCGTTGGTGATTATATAAACAATTATGATGTGATCCTTGATGTTTGTTATCCATCTATAGTAGAACAAGAGCTCCGGTTGCGGAAAATGGTATAAACTCTTCGATTTACTTCACATGCCTTCCTTCTACGTGCCTCTTAATTCTTGACATTGTTATATATATATATATATATACAGGCTACTAAGGTAAGCGTTGGAATTGATGTGTGTATGACCTACGAAAGACAATTCTATTTCAACCTTCCTGAGGTTCAGAAGGCTCTCCATGCCAATCGTACTAATTTACCTTATCGCTGGTCAATGTGCAGCGGGTAAGATATATCTCCGATTCTTTCAATAAGTTGTTCGATTTTCGTACTTATCTTTCCGATATGGTGTATTGGGCAGTGTTTTAAATTACAGTGACACTGATGGTAACATGAACATGCTTCCGTTGCTCAAAAGAATAGTCGAAAACAAGATACCTGTTTGGGTGTTTAGGTAAGATCAAGATCTAGTATATAGCAAACTTGCCTTTTTGTCAATCAATTGTTAACGATGATTTATAATTCTGAATTAACTGTATAGTGGTGATCAAGATTCTGTTGTACCTCTGCTGGGGTCCCGGACACTGATCCGTGAACTAGCAGATGATCTAAACATGAAGGTTACTGTCCCTTATGGAGCTTGGTTTCACAAAGGCCAGGTACTTGAAAGTTGAAACATTCCTTCATTAATTTCATTTCATGTGTTTGGTTAACTAAGTCTCTTAAGTGTTTGTTTGGAATAGGTGGGAGGTTGGGCCACTGAATATGGAAATATATTGAGTTTTATAACAGTAAGGGGTGCTGCTCATATGGTACCCTATGCACAGCCATCAAGAGCTTTGCATCTTTTCAGTTCATTTGTTCATGGCCGGAGACTGCCCAATAATACACGGCCATCCATTGATGATTAAAACATTTAAGAAGACGAACAGGACTTGTTTCACCCAAAGGCAAAAAGGGCTTTTGGGACCAAAATTATAAAAGCAAAAGGCATTTCAATTCATATTTCCGAATTCTTCGAATGTAAGACTTTTGTTTTATTTATTTACTTGTTGAGTTGTTGGCAATTCATATTTCCGATTCAAATTCAACATGATTGAATTCATAACCAAATCTTTTTTATGTTTTGTAGCAAACAATGTGTTAATTGTCTTCATGTGAATTTTTCTAGTTATATTTTCCTTGCTGATATAGTCATATATTCTTGATATTTTTCATATTTTGAAGTACCGATTTAGAAAATATTCTTGAATATCCTTCATGTTTTGAAAATAAATAAGGATTCAATGGAAATTCGTTGTTAGAAATGTTTCCTTGCAATCTAAAAACCAAGGAAAAAAATATTAATCGGTTTACATTTCCCAGGATTTTATAACTTTTATTTATTTTGTTATGTTACCCTAGTTTGTTTTAGGACAACTTCTATCCCAAGAAATCACAAATATAAGTTTTTCTTTTTCAGAATCTTCATTCTCATTCGTGGTCATCAACCTTTGGTTATTGTACCACCCATTCTTTTTTTTTTTTTTTTTAAATAAATAAAATATAATACTTCTCATTTTCGGTACTTATAGTTTTTACAAGTAATGCTAGACATCTCAATTTTTTTTCCTAAATTCTGTCTTAAATGATGTGGCATGTGAAGTGTTAACATCATATCAGTTACCATATAATCTCATGATTTATAAGATGTTGACACCTCACGTGCCACATCATTTGAGACAAAATTTGAGGAAAAAGATTTGGGACGTCTTGCATTACTCAGCTTTTTTTTTTCTATGTTTGGCCGTTTGACTTGATCTTTTTTTATTCCGATTATGTTTCTTAATTTTCATAATAATTTTATATTTAAATAACTTTTTTAAAATAATACAAATTGATTTTTAGGTTCAAACTAAACAGATAAATCTATTCAAACCAACTTGATTATGTGATTTTTATTTATTTTTTTGTTTAATTTGAATTGATTTGATTTGGGTTGAAATACAGCAAAATCTATACATTTTGGTTTGGTTTGGTTGGACATTTAGCTTCAATCCAAACCAAATTGAAAATGCACACCCCTTCATGTCATCTTATTTTTGTCTATTTACCTTTTTTTTTTTTTTTTTTTTTTTTTTTTTTTTTTTTTTTTTTTGCAGTAAACCTCCAAAAATTAATAATCTCTATAATATAATAATTTTTTCCGGTCTCGACTTGAGCCAATAGGATAAATTATTAATTTCGATAAATTGATAAGATAATACTTTTCAAAAAACCACTATATATTTATATGGTCCCATTTATATCATAAATTAATAATTTACTGAAATTACAAATATAAGTTTACCATCATATATATAACTTTATTGTTGCTTGTTTTTTCTTCAATTTTTCTTAATGTACCTAGAAGTTTTGGAGTTGAATTCTCAAAATACAACAAAAAATTATAAAGTGTTGTTGATACTTTGAGTGCTTCTTTGTGAGCCAAAGCTATTGTATCATCCTCATCTTAAGTACAATTGAATTAATTTTGTATTAATGTATTTTTAGCTAATTAATGATATTAGTTGAATCTTTAGTCGGTTGTTTATTGTGATAGCCAAAACTAACACAATGAAAAACAGGCTCTAGGCCGAATACTAAAGCCCAAGCCCAAGCCCAATGGTCCAACCCATGACCCAAACTTAAGTTACCAGCTGACTTGATTGCTAATTGACCAAGTCTTTCAGTTACATAGCAATTGTAACTGCCAATTCAAAATGGCTTTAAACGACATTTATGGAATCCCATAAAATCAGGAAAGAATCATGGAGACAAAATGCACGTAACCGACTAGAGATGCTCCACTTGAGGGTTTAGACTAGAACACTACAAATAGCACCCTTCTCTCTAAGAGAAAGGGGAGAATTCTTCCCATTATTCTGGCCACCGAAACCTTATCCCAAATAATCTCCAAGCTCAGCCCAAGTGAAAATAAAGCTATATGAACGACACCACCCAAGGCTCGACAAGCCTTATCTACGGTTTGCTTTAGAATCTAAATGGTTTATTTCTTGATTTGAATTATCAATTTGTTCATAAATTGTCTAACTTGGGTGTCGAGTAGACTCCTACAAGACACCCCTTCCTTTAGCTTTGTTCTACAGGGAATCCAAAGCATTTGATAAAGCACTATTCATAGATTACCGGTGCCACGAATACTACGATTTTGATAGTAGGATTTTTTGGTTCTATAATTTGGCGCCCACCGTGGAGTTCGACAATCACCTTCTGTAAAATTCCTCGTACAATCACCATTCAAGCAGTTCTACGGACTCCACCAATCTTTCCCTGAAAACACCACGCTGTTGATGGCCAAAAACATTATGGTCTACATACACCATTATAAGTTTTTCTCTTTATTTATTTACTTTAAAAAGAGAATAATTGTTTCACTAGTAATTATTTTACACACGTGTTTATCATGAATGTTGCAATTGTTCCGTGCAGTAATATCTTTTGATTTTTATTTTTTGTTGGACCATTGTCATGGTAGAACAATCATTTTCTCTACTACAAAAAGTGCTCCACGTAGCCAGGAATATCGCTCTACAACGAGTTATGAGCAGCACTCTACGTTGAACTATATAAATCAAAGGTGTTCCGAGTCAAGCTCTCCCAAAATTTTTTTTTTTTTAAAAAAAAATCCGCTCCATGTGGAGCCAAAAATTTGCTCAGTGACGAACTCTCTCTGTTGAGCTACATGTCGACTGTCGAGCTCTCTCCGTCTAGCTACACATCAAATGTCAAATTCTCTCGAACTCTCTCCGTAGAGCTGCATGTCGACTGTCGAATTCTGTTTGTCAAGCTACATGTCGACTATCGAGCTCTCTCCGTTGAGCTACATGTCGATTGTCGAACTCTCTCTGTCAAGCTATAAGTCGATTGTCGAACTATCTCCATTGTGCCACATTGCTTGCTCCAAGTTAGGCCAAAGTTTTGGGCACATTCTACAACTCCAAGGTGAACAACAAATTGTAACAAAAAATGAATGAAAAACTAAAGCTATGAATATATCATTGCTTGTCGAGTTAGCATACTACCACCAAATTGAAATTACAAGGTATATCCTGCACTCTACATCAAGTTTCTCTCCCACTTTTGGTTTTATAATTATATATCTTCTCCTATCTTTTGCTTTTTACTTATATTATAACGACATTGTATGGCAGCTGACACTTCTATCTATTTATCTATCCCCAAACACACATTTCACTATATATTTCTTGTTTTTGTCGTTTTAATTAAAGTATTGCTTACTTGCATACTTGCATTTTAAGGATGTACAAATTTTGCTCTACGACGAGCATTATACAAATGTCTCTCTACAACAAGCGTTCTACAAATGTTGCTCTATAACGAGCATTCTACAAACTTCGCTCTATACCGAACTCTCCAAATTTCGCTTTATGTTGATCTCTCCAAAATTCGCTCTACGACGAGCCATAAAATAGTGCTATACAACAAGCTATAAAAGGCACTCTAGGAAGTTGCACATAAGTGTTCTACCAAGAGCTATACGTAGCAGTCTACGTCGAGCTACAAATAACACTCAACATCAACTAAAGTCATGAAAATTTCGTTCTATAAGTTTCGCTCTACATCAAGTGTTCTACAAATTTCGTTCTATGTCGAGACAGGCTCCCCAAATTTAGCTCTATGTTGAGCTCTACAAAAAATGGGGCTGTTTAAAATAAGCCAACACATGATTTTTTGATTCAACTAAATGTTTCTACCAATGACTTTCTTGTAGACCGTTCAATGCAAGAGTATCGAAACATTCCATTATTTAATTTGAAGACTTCAACTCAGAGAGTGGGGGGCTAATTGTGGTAGCCAAAACTAGCACAATTAAAAATAGGCTCTAGGCCCAATATGAAAGCCCAAGCCCAAGGGTCCAACCCATGACCCAAACTCAAGTCACCACCTGACTTGATTGCTAATTGACCAAGTCTTTCAGTTATAAAGCAATTGTAACTGCCAATTCAAAATGGCTTTAAACGACATTTATGGAATCCCATAAAATTAAGAAAGAATCATGGAGACTAAATGCACGTAGCCGACTAGAGAGGCCCCACTTGAGGGTTTATACTAAAACACTACAAATAGTACCCTTTTCTCCAAGAGAAAGGGGAGAATTCTTTCTATTATTCCGGCCACCGGAACCTCATCCTAAATAATCTTCATGCTCAACCCAAGTGAAAATAAGGCTATATGAATGACACCACCCAAAGCTCGACAAACCTTATCTATGGTTTGCTTTAGAATCTACATGGTTTATTTATTGATTTGAATTATTAATTTGCTCATAAATTGTCTAACTTGAGTGTCCAGTAGACTCCTACAAGACACACCTTCCTTTAGTTTTGTTCTACAGGGAATCCAAAGCATTCAACAAAGCACTATTCATAAATTGCCGGTGCCCCGAATACTACGATTTTGACTAAATTTTGACCGTAGGATTTTCTGGTTCTACATTTATATATGCATAATCATAAATGCATTCTATAAATTGTTAATTTTTCGATTAATTAATAAATCTATTAATTAATAATTTACAGATATTGTATGGTATATATAAATATAAACTCGAAATCAAAATTATAATCTATAGCCGTCAAATATATATGGTTATTGTATAGAAATAAAAACACTATATTTATTGTAACAAAACAATAAATGCACCTGTTGACCTATGCTTTTATTTTCATAAATGGAAATAAAGTAATTGTTATCCTGTACTTACACTATCCAATATATATATATATATATATATAGGGGCAGGATCCATGACCCCATTTTTTTACACAATTTTTGACATAATTTCTTGGCTATTGGATCTTGCTTCTTTTAATGGGTATGATTTTTTTTTTCCCTTATTTATTACTGACATTGTCTCTCACCTAATTAATTCTTTATCTCTTCAAAATATTATTATTTTATTAAATTCTCTCACCTTAATTAATTTTATGTCTTTAATTTATTTTTCTTTTCTTTTCTTTTTTCCTTTACACATTTTCTTTTTCTTTTTTACTTAACCTAAAACCAGAACGTATCACTCTCACTTTTCAGTCTTTAAAATCCCTTTATTTTTTTTATTAATTTTTTTTTATTTTTTTACTATTCTTATTTCTTAATTTACTTCATCTAAAATAAAAAATTTTATACATGTAATCACTCTCCTCTTTTATTTTATTTTTTTCTTTCCCTCTTTAATCATTTCTTTTTTCATTAGCTTATGAGCCGTACTTTTGCAAAGTTGCACAATTTTATTGGTCTTGTTAATATATTTGCAAAGTTGAATAGAAACATCATACATGATTTCATTTATACTAATATTTGTAAAATAAAATCTATTTGCAATAAGTAAATCAATAAAAACCTACCCATGAATACATGACTTGATCTATAAAATCAATAAAACATGTTCAACATGCTGGATGTACTTTGCCCATATCTGTTTTCCTATGATTTGCCCATCTCAAATAAATAAAATCTTTTAAGTTATTCATTACTAAAATTTGTAAAATAAAACATGTTCAATAGTTTAAAAAATTCAAAAGAAAAATAAAACAGGGAGAGTGATTACATATATAAATTTTTTGATTTTAGATAAAGTAAATTGAGAAATAAGAATAGTAAAAAAAAAAAAAAAAAAAAAAAACAGAGAAAGAAAAAAATATAAAGGGATTTTAAAGACTGAAAAGTGAAAGAGATATGTTATGGTTTTATGTTAAGTAAAAAAAGAAAAAGAAAAAGACAACGTGTAAAGGAAAAAAAGAAAAGAAAAGAAAAATAAATTAAAGACATAAAATTAATTAAGGTAAGAGAATTTAATAAAATAATAATATTTTGTAGAGATAAAGAATTAATTAGGTGAGAAACAATGTCTGTAATAAATAGGAAAAGAAAAAGAGAATAAATCATATCCATTAAAAGAAGTAAGATCCAATGGCCAAGAAGTTGTGTCAAAAATTGTGTAAAAAAATGGGACCATGGATCCTGCCTCATATATATATATATATTTATATATTTGATAGTTTTTAGAAAAAAAAGACTTTTTTTTTTTTTTCTTCAGATATCTAAGCTTTTTACCAATGGTAGGATTTAAGCCAATGACCCTAAATATATTTATCGAACAAATATATTGATGACATGGCTTGAGAGGGTTTGTTTTGATTTTTGAAGCTTTTTCTTGGTAAGACTTTATACAAACACCCAAAATTTAGATCAGACTTTTCTTTAATTATTCCAGAAAATTAACTGTAGTAAGCAACAGCAAACAACCTAAAAAATGTAAAATAAACAAGCTTCGGTCTACACGTCCCCGTGTTCGATGCGGTGCAGACGCAGATTTCTCTTGATATCTTTACCCAACTCAATTCCACACTCCATTCTTCACTACTCAACCTTGTCAAAGATATCCTCCGAGTCAACTCACCCGACCTCAAATCCTATATATACCCATCTTTTGAAATTATGTCTCCTAAAATGCAGACGAATAAATACCCACCGCCTGTTCGACGAAAGGTCTCACATACTAAAAACATGCAGAATTATCCACGCCCACAGCACCAAATTTGGATTCGCCTCGAAAGGGTTGCTGGGAAATGCAATTGTTGATCTTTATGCCAAGTGTGGCAATGTAGACTTGGCCAACAAGGTGTTTTATCGGCTTGAAAACAGAGATGTTTTCGCTTGGAATTCTATTTTATCCATGTATTCCAAAAGCGGGTTGTTTGATCATGTTGTTAAGTCTTTTGCTCTGCTGTGTAATTCTGGTGTGTTGCCGAATGAGTTCACATTTGCAATGGTTTTATCTGCTTGTGCAAGATCATTGGATGTTAGTTATGGTAGGCGAATTCATTGTAAAGTTATTAAGGTTGGACTTCAGTCGAATTCTTTTTGTCAGGGTGCTCTCATTGAGATGTTTTCTAAGTGTAATAAAGTGAGTGATGCAAGGAGGGTTTTTGATGGGGCAGTGGATTTGGATACAGTTTCTTGGACATCTATGATTTCTGGATATGTTCAAGCTGGTTTGCCTGAGGCAGCATTGGAGGTGTTTGAAAAGATGAAGAAAGTTGGCCACATTCCGGACCAAGTGGCCTTTGTGACTGTGATAAATGCATGTGTTCATCTAGGAAGGCTTGATGATGCGTGTGAATTGTTTTCTCAGATGCAAAATCCGAATGTTGTGGCATGGAATGTGATGATTTCAGGGCACGCCAAGAGAGGCTACGAGGCAGAAGCTGTAAAGTTTTTCGAAAGAATGAGGAAAGCTGGTGTTAAATCCTCCAGATCCACGTTAGGAAGTGTGTTGAGTGCGATTTCTAGTTTAGCTGCTATTGATTTTGGCTTGATCGTTCATGCTGAGGCTATTAAACAGGGTTTAAACTCTAATATTTATGTGGGAAGTTCTTTGATTAGTATGTATGCCAAGTGCAAGAAAATGGAATCTGCGAAGAAAGTGTTTGATTCTTTGGATGAGAGGAATATCGTCTTATGGAATGCCATGCTTGGAGGTTATTCACAAAATGGGTATGCTCATGAAGTGTTGGAATTGTTCTCTGAAATGAAGAGCTTTGGTTTTCATGCTGATGACTTTACCTATACTAGCATTCTGAGTTCATGTGCTTGCTTGGAATATCTGGAAATGGGTTGTCAGTTGCATACAGTCATTATCAAGAACAACTTAGCCTCAAACTTATTTGTGGGAAACGCATTGGTTGACATGTATGCTAAGTCTGGGGCTCTGACTGAAGCAAGGCAACTATTTGAGCGCATGGGGAATCGAGACAATGTTTCATGGAATGCAATTATTGTTGGATATGCACAGGAAGGGGACAAGTTTGAGGCTTTTAACATGTTTATGAGAATGATTTTGTGTGGGATTGTGCCTGATGAAGTGTCCTTAGCCAGTATACTCAGTGCCTGTGCAAATGTTCAAGGTCTCAAGCAAGGGAAACAGGTACATTGTCTCTCAGTCAAAGTAGGTCTGGAAACAAGTATTTATTCAGGTAGCTCACTTATTGACATGTACGCCAAGACTGGAGATATTGGGGCTGCACATAAAGTCCTATCTGGCATGCCTGGGCGAAGTGTGGTTTCCATGAATGCTCTGATTGCTGGATATGCTCAAAACAATCTAGAGAAAGCAATTATTCTGTATCAAGAGATGCAGGCTGAAGGATTAAACCCATCTGAAATTACTTTTGCAAGCCTTTTAGATGCATGTGATGGACCTCATAAGTTCAATCTGGGAACACAATTCCACTGTGTTATAGTAAAGATGGGTCTTTTTTACGATGATGAGTTCTTGGGCGTCTCTCTTCTGGGCATGTATATGAACTCCAGGAGACATACAGAAACAAGAATTCTCTTCATGGGGTTCCTGAATCCAAAAAGCGTAGTTTTATGGACTGCTGTTATTTCCGGACACACTCAAAATGATCTTAATGAGGACGCCTTGCATTTCTATCGAGCAATGCGTAGCAACAATGCCCTACCAGATCAGGCTACATTTGTCAGTGTCCTTCGTGCATGTGCTCTCTTATCTTCTTTGAGAGATGGTAGAGGGATCCATTCTCTCATTTTTCACACTGGTTATGATTTAGATGAGTTAACAGGGAGTGCCCTTGTAGACATGTATGCTAAATGCGGGGATGTGAAAAGTTCTGTTCAGGTTTTCAATGAAATGGGTAATAAAAATTTTGTTTTCTCTTGGAACTCAATGATGGTTGGATTTGCAAAACATGGTTATGCAGAAGATGCACTAAGAATCTTTTATGAAATGAAGGAAACACATGTTTTACCTGATGATGTTACATTCCTTGGTGTCCTGACCGCATGTAGTCATGCAGGGAAGGTATCTGAAGGTCGTCAGATCTTTGAGAGTATGGTAAATTACTATGGGATCCGTCCTAGAGTAGATCATTGCGCCTGCATGGTAGATCTTCTAGGTCGAGGGGGTTTTCTTAAAGAGGCAGAAGAATTCATTGACAAACTAAATTTTGAACCGGATGCTAAGATTTGGGCTACACTGCTAGGGGCTTGTGGAATACATAGAGATGATATTAGGGGAAGGCGGGCAGCCGAAAAACTGATTGAGTTGGAACCCCAGAATTCTTCACCCTATGTATTGCTTTCCAATATATATGCTGCACTGGGAAAGTGGAATGAGGTTAACAGTTTGAGAAGGGAAATGAGAGAAAAAGGAGTGAAGAAGTTGCCTGGATGTAGCTGGATCGTCATAGGACAGAAAACTAACTTATTTGTTGCAGGGGACACATCTCATCCTAATGCAGATAATATTCATCAAGTTTTGAAGAATTTGACAGCATTAATGAGAAAGAATCACTATATTCCTGTAATTGATTCCTTTTGGCAGGATCAACTATAGCAGCAGCAGCTTCTTTTGTCAAATAATTTGATCCCGACAAGGAGGATTCTTAGTGCGTAATCCCACGTGTAATTTCTTGTGGAATCTTAATTTTGTGTTCCTTTACAATACTGATTATAGGAATGCACTTACAGTTTTTGAGAGAGGTTCAACCCAGCATTGCTTACCTGCCAATTTTACAAATTTGTTTTGATATTTGTTTCTCCATTAATGCCGTTACATTGTATGCAAATATGTTATGGCAACTAAAGAAAGATGCCAACTGTTATTGCTATCAAAACTATGGTATTTTGTGCTGCTTGGACGGCTGAGGCTTCCACAAATGTACATAAATAAAATAACATGAGAGACAAATTAAGCAAACATTGGATTAGCCGTTTGGACGGTTTGCCATTTGGTGTTTTCCAATTCAATTTCTTACATCTGCATCCCTACCATGTTCTACAGTCAACAATTTTTGGTCATGTTTTTCTCTGTAAATATCGAATTAATTTCTTTTCTTTGTTTCTTTTAGACAGGCACAGCTGGTTTGTATGATTTGTAGGGGAAAGTTGATCACAAGAAAGAGATGGTGCCTCCAGATAGCATGAAAACAGTGTGTTATGTATGATTACTTGCTAGTCCTAGAAGAAGAATATCACTAGCTTGGAACTGCTTTTCCAAGGCAACACAACTATGCCTAGACAAAGTAATCCT
This sequence comes from Acer campestre, assembly GCA_954870605.1. NCBI lineage: Eukaryota > Viridiplantae > Streptophyta > Magnoliopsida > Sapindales > Sapindaceae > Acer > Acer campestre. The sequence goes on along the minus strand of OX940810.1, from coordinate 6,600,626 downwards.
CCAGGTTCTCCAACACATACCTCTGTCTCTGATGTAGAAATGTACTCTGTGAGGTATGTTCATACAATTTCTGAGGCAGGGCGGCTTCTCCCTTCAGCGTCCAAATGGAATTCAATACAAGTTGGTTTCAACTTGGCTCCTGAGTCTTCCACACCATACGATTCTCTCCCTTCCAGATACTCTAAATCTTTTGATTATCAACTTGTTATCACCAACAGAAAATACTTCAAAAGTTTCGTTTATACTTCTGCATCGATACTTCTTCTCATGCTTCTACTTGTTATCTTGGTGCACTTCTTGCCTCACAAACATCACCACCATGGCCCTTCAAAGAATCTCACACTTGCACTCAACCAAGCTCTAACATTTTTCGATGCTCAAAAGTGTAAACTTCTTTATTCTTTTTCATTTGGTTACCTTGTTTATTCTTGGTTCAATTCCATCAGACTGCTTTCGCTTTTTCTTGCAGCCGGCAGTTATCCAAGTAACAGTCCAGTGAAATTCCGAGGAAATTCAGGAATGCAAGATGGAATTTTCAACAACATGCAAACTGATCTTGTGGGTGGTTTTTATGATTCCGGCAACAACATAAAGTTCAGCTTCCCAACAGCTTACACTATTACCCTCCTAAGTTGGAGTGTGATTGAATACCATGAAAAGTATGCAGATATAGGTGAGCTTGAACATGTCAAAGATATTATCAAATGGGGTACTGACTACTTGCTTAAGCTCTTTGTTTCTCCAAAAACTTCTGCAAATTCCCTGATTCTTTATTCTCAGGCAAGTTTTTTGATTCTTTATTCTTTATTCTTAAGCTCTTTACTGTTCTTATGATCTTGAAATGCAAATTTACCAACAATTTCGTCTGCACTGCAAGTTTAGGTTGGAAGTACTGATAATGAAACAAACTGCTGGCAAAGACCTGAGGACATGAACTATGAGAGACCTATTTATATGTGTAATAGCAAAGCTACAGATGTTTTAGGGGAGATTATTGCAGCATTATCGGCAGCATCCATAGTATTCAAACAAGAGAATGTATACTCAGGAGAATTAATTAAAGCAGCAGAAAAGTTGTATGATTTTACGATTAGGAATGACACCGGTCATGAGCATGGAACTTACACTGAGGTTAGTGCCTGTGGAGGAGAAGCAAGAAAATTTTATAACTCAACTGGCTACATTGATGAATTAGTTTGGGGAGGCACATGGTTGTTTTTTGCTACTGGGAACAATTCTTATCTTGAATATGCCACCGAGAAGTTCGGAGCAGCTGAGGATGAAGAAGCAATATCTGACACAGGGATTTTCTATTGGAACAACAAGCTCACTGCTACTGCGGTAATTTTAATAAAAACATTTATGGGGTTTCTAAGGATTTATAGTGCGCAATTGCTGAATTAATATCCAATTACGGATTGTAGGTTTTGTTAACAAGGCTTAGATTCTTCCATGATCTTGGTTATCCCTATGAAAGTGCTATGGAATCTTCATCAAGCAGGACTGATCAGCTTATGTGTTCTTATCTTTCTGATGAAATCTTCAATAAGACTGAAGGTATTTTTTTTCCATCAATTATATGCTTAAGTTTCAATATTTATGCATGAACATATAATAATAATGGCTTTCTTAATGTAGGTGGACTGATCCTCCAAAGTCGTGATAATGGCGAACCACTTGAGTATGCTGCAACAGCATCTTTTCTCAGTAAGCTATACAGTGACTACCTTGATCTTCTGAGGAGATCAGGAGTCAGTTGTGGCAGTGATGGCTTTTCGCTTAAGACGTTAAGGAGCTTCTCCATGTCTCAGGTGAAGTACCTAATAGCTTGTTCAAATAATTATGCACCAGTAAAACAAATCCTCCACTTGTATACTGATAAGGGTTTTATTTTAAAGGTTAATTACATACTAGGAGATAACCCTATGAAAGTGAGCTACATGGTTGGCTTCGGAGAAAAGTATCCGACCCAAGTTCACCATAGGAGTTCATCAATTCCTTGGGATAATCATCATTACTCTTGTGCTGAAGGAGATGGATGGCTATACTCTACAGAACCAAATCCAAATGTTCTTCTAGGTGCTTTGGTAGCTGGACCAGATGAATTTGACAAGTTTTTGGATGAAAGAGGAAGGCCATGGTTCACCGAACCAAGCATAGCTAGCAATGCAGGTTTAGTTGCAGCACTCGTGGCACTCCATGAACCTCCTCGCAAGTCTTCAAATTCGACCGCCTTTAATTTGGGAATGGACCAGATGGGTATCTTTGATAACATTCATTTGATCACTTGATCTATTGCTATAACTTCAAAAGGACATAAGAAAAGAGAAACTCTGATTGCTGATGTAAAATGAAGAACTTTGTTTACTTGTCAAGTTAAAATTTTGAAAATTTACTTACCCAGCTAGCTTGAAAGTATGCATGAGAAATTTCAATAAGTAATTATTGTAGAATCCTCGAAAGTAATAGATAATGTAAACTAATCTGTTCATGTATCTGACATTGCATTTTCAGTGAGATAAAGTCCTATAAAAAGCATAGGTTTTCACTTGTAATGCCAGAAGTCTATTTAAGATGTATAGATATAGTCCTTTTGAGGCAAAATTACAGCTTTGATATATACATATGAAAAGAACAAGTGGTGAAGCTACATAAAACCAAAATCTGTACATTTGCTTCCTTACGTAGACTTCAAGGTATCCAAGGCATATGATCTCTGCAATGAAAACCTGAGTTGTTAAGACGTAAGGAGCATCATCAGAAATCAGGAAAAGATCAGGTGAAAAGCGCTAACCAGAATAGAGTGGATGTGCTCCAGAAAAGGCTCTAGTAATGAAATCAATGTCTGTATTTCGTCTTTAAGGGTATCATAAGTTTCATCTTTTGCCAGCAGGAAATTCATGAAGGTTACATTATCAGGCACCAGTTTCAGAGCTACCTGCAACCACCACAGCTGTTATAAACAAATCTGCATGTGTATTGGTAGAAAAGAAAAGAGAGTTAATTACTTTGAAAGCAGCTGAGGAAATCCATCCATGCCATGGCTTCAAAGTAACATTATAAGAATCTTCCACAGCTTCCTCCATTTTCTGCCCAGGATCCTTTGACAATCTTTCCAACAATGCCACTGTAAAATCCATGGACCTGAATGTACACAACACATTCATTTTTCTCCACTTTGTAGTTAGTTTGCAACCTCAAAAACAAGTCAAAGCAAGTTGGATTTGACCTTGCTAAATCCAATGTTAATTAATTATGTCATTGGATTTAGCAAAGTCAAAGCAAGAGAGATCAATAATGTTGAATGTAGTACCTGGTGAGCCAAACAAAGGCTTTGCTACAGCTTGGACCCTTTCTTGCATTGCCTTCACTGCTCTCTTTCTTCAACATCTCAACCACATTTGAATACACACAAGGATCACATTCACAAAGCTTCTCCAATCTCTATCAATGAACAATAAGACAGATTAAAACACTCAATAATTCTCAATTGCAATGACAGAAATACCCAGAAAAAAAAAAAAGCATAATTAGCTTTGGTGTTACCTGAATGTTCTGATGAATGTCCTGTCTAAGTACAAGCATAGTTGGGCCTATTTTATCTGCAAAACAACAAACCAAGTTTATATTTATATACATGTGTGTGTGTGTGTGTGAGAGAGAGAGAGAGAGAGAGAGAGAGAGAGAGAAGAAACTAACCAAGAACTTGAAGAAGCAAGTTGCAGACATGTAAGAAAGGCTTGGTTGGAACATAAGCAGCAGAATCATGATCAAGATTATCTTTAGGCTTAATAAGTTTAATCAACATGGACAGCTCTTCAATGGCACACCTGATCTCTGACCCCTTCTCCATTTCTCTTCTCCTCTTCATTCTTTTTCTTTTTCTCTTCTCTCTCTCTCTCTCTCTCTCTAGCAGGCCAGTTGTTATTGTTAGTTAAAAACAACATGATCAAACTGGAACATGTTACTTCTCTGGCCTGAACTTCTATTTTTTATTATCTAATTTTTTAAACATTTATTTATTTGTTTTATTACATAAGACATTGATGGTGACTTTATATTTGACCTTGGAGTTATCAATTAGCTATTTAAATGTATAATGCAAACATATCCATATTAGCTAGGGATCCAAACTATATGTTGTTAGATTTCTTATGGGTGGTCCATGCATTGCAATTAAATAATCATGATTTTATTTTTCCTGCCTGAGAATATTTATCATAATGTTGGCCATGGTGAAAACTTTTAAAGATTAAAGCGGTCGCATATCATATAAAGTCTCCAGGCTCTTTTGCTGTACTTGAAACTTAAAATCCAACCATTCAACAACACAATTTTTGGTCATTCACATCCCTACGGTTTGGAAATATTACCAACAGCCTCTCTAAGAAATATTTTGACTTTTTTTTTTAAGAAATTTCAAACAAGGTATTCAATAAATTTTACCATTCACAAAAGAATTTTGCTACTGTATATGGTAGTTACGAAGAAGTACAAAAATAATTCTTATTTTTTTTTCTTCAAATATTAATTTTCCAGAACCCTTTTTTATAAATATAGTGAACCAGTGTATTACATGAGTAGGTTCATAATTCATTACATGTTGGAAGGTGAGACTGACAGCTCATCTTCTTGTTTGTGGATAAGGCAAAATTTCCTGGTTTTTGATACAAAGGAGTATGACACTTTTTTACAAAGTAAGGAGAAATTGCAATAACTTGCCCTAATTCTATGTGAAATTGTACAAAAATTGGTAAGAATGTCATAATTACACAAACATACCCTCTAATATGTTACCAACAATTTACCATCGTTAGTCAGTCATGACATAGGGGCAAAACTATCTTTTATTCAGTGCTATTAATAAATGAAAAAAAATATAGATTTTCTAATCACATCTCACTACATCAACCCTAAAATTTTTAATTAATTAAAAACAAACAACTGGTACCTAGGTGGCAGCAAAACCGGTGGGAAAAAGTTTGCAGCCTCCTCTCTGATCTTGGATAAGACTCTTCCTTCATGAAAAAGGGAGGCGCGATTCGTCCCATCTTAATTTAAAGAGGAGGAGGCGCAATGCCTCATCCATGTAGAGGCCTCTCCACATCCTCTCTTTAAGAGGAGGTTCATTGCCTCCTCCCAAAAGAAGAAGGAGCAATGTGCCTCCTCCAATAGGTTTCGCTGCCACTGTGACGTTGGCAATGGCAACAGAGAGAAGTTAGGTTAAGGGAGAATTTGTAATTTCTCAAACTTTGGGTATTATTTTATAGTTATTATTCAAATAGATCTATATTGAAACATGTGAGGTTCTTTTTTGCGTTTAATTTTTTGTTTGTTAAAAATCGTTTATATCCTTGGACCACCCCTTGACCATTAAGATTGGTCATTAGTCAAATCGTTAGGCAATGTTTTCTAGGGAAAGTTTGTGCAATAAAAATTTGAATATGCATGAAATTTCACCTAAATTTAGGGAAGTTTTTGTAATTAACTCTTAAAAATTTGTTCAAATGTATAAAAAATATATATATATATATATATACAGTTTTTCTATTGTCAGTTCGTTCTGATAAAAAATATATAAAATATATTAGGACGAAGAATGTAGACCATTAAATTTACATACTTTATCTCAAAGTGTATGCACTTGTCAAAACTTCTCCATAATTTATGGTCCACATTTTTCGTTATGATATATTTTATAAGGACGAACTGACAGTAGAAATACTATATATATATATATATATTAAGTTCATGATTGGATACCTGTGAGTTCTCCATCTTTTGATCGAAACTCGCGCAAATCTAATTCGATGTTGTGCACCAAGCCTTTTGATGTAAAAGCTATTAAAGCACTTTCGAAAATAAAACGCTCTTACTTCTCTTTTTCTCTTGGCCGAATTTTTCACACACTTTCTTAGAGTTGGATTTTTTTTTTAAGCAAAAGAAAAACTCTCTTCTAAAAAATATTAGGGTTGGCCAAATTCCCTTGATAGGTATTATAGGTGGTGGCCTAATCGTCACACAAAAAGGATTCATATCTTGTGGCCGAAATCCTCTCACCAAGAGGATTTGTGTTTCACCAAAACTCCTATCAACTTTAGAATCCAAACCCTATTCCAACTTCTTAGTGTATTATCCAATAATATATTGAATATAAATTAAATTGTGACTTAATCAAAAACTTCCTGATTAGATAAATAAATTCTTTTTATTTATCTACTTAACAAATAAAGTGTTTGATACTTATCATACAACCAACAACAGTATGACACTAAGAGACATTCTCCTAGTCAGAAAAAGATTTTGACTTTTAATTAAATAATTAATTAATTAACTTCTATTTAATTAAACAATAAAATAAAACAATATAATAGACTAATTTTCTTAGCCTTGCCGCTCATGTATATATACATGTAAAGATTCTCATTTGTTGATTGGCTTGTTTCGTGGACAAACCACATGTTGGGGTTGATGTAAGGGTAGCTTAGGTATTGGTGATCATCCATGGCCCTTTCAAGACCTCAAGAGAAGAAGCACCAAAGGTAAATTCTAGTGCTTACATGCTTTGAAGAGATCATAGTTGCACACACACACAACTCATGCATAAATCTTATTCTTATATGTTGTGTGTTTTATATGAGTGCTTGCATGTTCTTGAACATCTCTTCTAGCATGTTTTATTTGATTGCATCTAGGTCATTAAAATGCCATAACATGTTTAGGCATTAGGATGCAAAGTCATGAATTGTATTCATGCTTGTTTGAATTGATTGCATCTTGTTTTATGATAATGCCATGACATGATAGGCATTAGGATGCATTCAATTCCCACACTTGCACTTCATGTTTGATTAGCTTTAAGTGTGGTGTAATTCGTTTCCGTTTGAGTGATCGGAAACGTCCGTGCTTGCACGATGGTGTGCATATCTTAACACGATGGTTGACCACTTGAGAAGGTCTCATTCTTCTCTTGGATAAGTGGTAGATTCGGTTTGGTTATTTGGAGTGAAGTGTCTAGGTTCAAAATATTGAATTTCAATGATTTAAATGTTTTTCAAAACTGACATTTGTATGGTCTTGTGACCATAACTTTTTACACAAAGTTTCAAATTGAGTTTTGTAAAATTCTGGACAAACTAGACACTCATACCTTTCCAACGGTATATTATTCGTAATATTTTATGACCGTTTGGATTGCTTTTGAAATCTCCAAAGTAACCACTAAAACAGGGCATCACAGCTGTTATCCGTATCTGACCTTTGGTCACTCAAATGACCATAACTTTTTCTACAGACATCAAAATGTCATTCCATAAATTGGAGTAGAAAGTAGACTTCCATACCTTTCCAACTATATATCATATGAAAGGTTTCGATGTCGTTTGGTCATATTTCGGTGCGCTCAAATTTGAGTTATGCGCTGTCGCGTTTTCTGCGGCCTATGACCGCAAAATATGGGCGCCGAATGTGTCAGGTGCATTTCTGCGCCCTTGATTATGCTGCCACGGACAGCAGAATAGGCCTCCGAATTGGCCCGTAAAGTTGGGACAATTTTGTCTTTTCACCCAACATTTTTACTCTCTATAAATATATCCTTATCTTTGGTTCAAAACACAAGTCTTTAATCCCAAGAACCCTAGAGAGATATTTAGAGAGACTTGAGAGAAAAAGCTTAAAGATTACATCTTTATTTCTCTAAACCCATTTCCACATGCATAAATCATCATCCAAGCATCATCTAGGATCATCTAGCATGTGCTAATGCATGGGTCTTCTTCAACACACATGGTATGATTTGTTGAACACTAATCTCATCTAATTTTAGTGTTTTTACTTATCAATTTTATCTCTTTTATTACTTGTATGTTCTTGAGTAATTTCTACATACATGATTGAGATTATGTGTTGATTGGGTTTATATTTTACATAGCTTTATTGATTAGGTTATTATTTCCTAAAAGCTATGCCATAAACATTCATGTGCATCAAAGATCATCTAAGCATTTTCTAGCATAGTTAGTTTGCTTAGTTGCATGGGTTTTGGTCATCACACTTCCCTTGGTATGTTCTTCACTTTTATCATTGATATTTAGTGTTGTATTTATCAAGGCACCTCTTTTATTATTTGAATGATCTTAGATTAATATCTTATATTCAAAATAGAGATTGTTTGTGATGACATGATTGAATGTTTGTGGGTTATATTTTATAGAAACATCTAGGTTATTTAATCTATGATTTGCTAAGCTATTTGACATGTCATTTAGCCATTGATATCTAGGGTTGCATTTATTGCCATCTAATCATCCTAGATAAGCATATAGAGTTGCCTAGCTCTCATTGCATTTGTTGAGTATTTATATATATTCACATAGGTTGTAATCTCTTCATTGAGAAGTAAGTCTTGCGTGTAGCTTCCGGGATTAGGTTGCTTAGATCGCAAGCAATTGAAGTCTTGTTGTGATAGACCGGGATTAGGTCGGTCACCGGGATTAGGTGGTCACACAAGCAATTGGACTAGGTTCACTTATACCGGGATTAGGTAGGTGTGTGATTATATACCGGGAGTAGGTTGTAATCGTTTAACACATTTAGTGGATTCGAGGTTCGAGTGTGGCGCACTATAATAGCCCGTGGTTTTTCCCTGTAGAGGGTTTCCACGTAAAAATCAAGTGTCGTTTTATAATTCCGCACCTTATTACACTTGATTATTGTTTTGTGAATTGAGGTTATATTTGTAATATTGACTAATCCGAAAATTTGGTAATAACGGATTAACAACCCTTTCACACACCCTCTATGTCATACTTAAAAGACACCCACGCGTATAATGGTAAAATTTGTGAACTTTCAATACATGTGCAATATATAATATATTTATTTTTTATTTTATTAAATCCATTGGACTTTAATAAAAAGTCCACATGTGAACTAGACCCATTCTTACTAAAAGAAACAAGTCCACATGCCTTTAATTAATACATTAATATAATTTAATAGCCCATTTAATTAAAATGTGTAAATTATATTCTTAATGTATTAATGGAATGCTTATTGCACCCCATTAGAACCGCCCAAGGATTCCTACATCCTTGGCCGCCCATTCCAGGTATTTGAAGAGTTACCGCGAGTCTTGATCACATATGACCGCAACTCTCCATTTACAGTTCTATGTGGACCCATAAATTAGTTCGGTAGAATATATCAAGTGATCCATGCAACACTGTGTGGATTGAGGATCTTGGTGGGCTATCTAAATTTAAGCTTCAATAGACGTAACCCAATCACAATCAACAAATGATTCACTTAGGTTCGATCTATTAATTTTAGCTCATTCCCCTAAAGAACTAAAATTGAACTCTTAAATAAAGATAGAATAAGTAAATGTTTCTCATTCATACCCTAGATAATCTTATTGGAGATAGTGTATCATCGTGAAAAATATCAGTAATTGCCAAGAGCTCATAGACACTCTATAGCTCTCTTAGTTACCATATTTACTCATATGACCACATTTTGAACTTGGATATTCTGACTTATTCAGAAGCCATGTTTCAATAGACATTATCGAAAAATTAACATTAAGATTTAATATCCAATACCTCAAAATATCCATATGATAATATTCTACACTCATTTAATAAATGGAGCCACAATGTCCATATCTATAACTGAAGTCTTCTATCGATTAGCAAATGAATACCACCAAACTATCGAGGATAGACTATGCTAAATAATCTTACTAATTGATAGCTCAAATGATAACACTTGTAACCATAAGTCTATCATTTATCTCAGGATTAAGATAGACTCTCCGATTGTCCTCAAAATGAAAGCTTTTATCCACTGACGGTTCTGGATAAAGTATTTCACTGTGATCCTATTCAATGCACCTAGTGCACTAGATTCTTTTACTAAAAGACACTACACTTTGATGATTTTAGACTCATCATAACACATTTGATCCCACTCAAATGCTAGCAAAAGAATCTACAACCTTAACAAGGTAAAGGTGCCCAACTTTTATCTTAAGTTGTGAACCTTATTCAAGACCAACTAAAGAATTGTGTCTACCTCATACATATCTAAACGTACGAACAATTCTTCATTTCTCATAGTCTTTTGACCTTTTGATTATTTACTTTTTGACAATTATAATAATTACACTATAAATGCTATAAGATTTGTTAAACCAGAACTCACTTTATTAATATGAAAATATTGTTAAAAACATTATTACACTCTTGCTATTGAGCATAATCCTAACATGTGATACACCTATGAGTACCACTTTGAAACTAAGCATGGATGCTAGTGGAAAAAAAACGTGGAACAAACTCTATTTCAGGGCATGCTTGGAAGCTTGCTTTATTTGACCACAAGTAGGCCTGATATATCTTTTAGTGTGGGTGTGGGTGTGTGTGCTAGGTACTTAGCAGATCCTAAGGAGTCTCATCTCTCTTCCGTTAAAAGAATCATTTGCTATGTGAATGGGACATCCATCTATGGGATTTGGTACTCTTTTGACACTAATGCTAGTTTAGTTGGCTTTAGAGATGCGGATTGGGCAGGAAATTGCGATGATAGAAAGAGCACATTGGGCAGTTGCTTTTTTCTAGGGAACAACTTGGTGTCTTGGTTTTGTAAGAAGCAAAACTCGATTTCCTTGTCCACGGTGGAAGCCGAGTACATTGCTGTAGGGACTGGATGCACGCAACTCCTATGGATGAAGCAAATGCTAGTAGACTACAGATTCAATCAAAGTACTCTAACCCTCTTTTGTGATAACATGAGTGCCATTAACATTTCTAAGAATCCGATGCAACATTCTAGGACTAAGCATATTGACATCCGACATCATTTCATTAGAGAACTAGTTGAGAACAAATGCATTGTACTTGAACATGAAGGTACAAATGATCAACTAGCGGACTTATTTACTAAACCCTTAGATGCAACTATGTTTCATACACTTAATAGATCTATTGAGATATGTCTAGTGGATTGATGTGATATGAAAATTGACCCCATACGGGGAACTCAAGCAAAGAGAGCAATCTTACATACTTGTCACATGCAAAAAATTTGATATACATTATGCTTCTTGAAAGGAATATTAAATTCCAGGCGTGTTCTAATATATTAATCTAGGGGGGGGGGGGGGTGGTGTTGAATAGATTTTATCCGATTTTTACCCAATTTTCATATAGACAATTTTTTGAAAATGCCCCTATCTAGTCAATATAAAATATCAAGTGTAATAAATGTGGAATTATAAATGACATGAGATATTTACGTGGAAACTGTCACGGGAAAAACCACGGGCTGGTAAGTGCGCCATACTCGAACCTCGAATCCACTAATGGTAAGATGAATATAACCTAATCCCAGTATAACTCACCACCACTACCTAATCCCAGTATAAGTGAACCTAGTCCAATTGTTTGATCCTTACAATCACTACTTGTAATGATGTTTACAGTCTAATCCCAGTCTGTAACCCACCACTACTACCCGTAGGCCTGTAATAGCAATCCTAGATCAAGACTTTAATTGCTTGTGATTTATGCAACCTAATCCCGGAAGCTACAAAAGTCTAACTTCTCAATGAAGAGATAAAATACCTATGTGAATATATGAAATATCCAAAATGCAAGAGCTAGGTAACCCTATATGCTTATCTAGGATGATAATATGACAATTTAAACAATCCTAGATATCAATAGCTAAATGACATGTCATAAAGCTTATGTAAACATAGATTAAATAAACCTAGATAGCTATCACAATACAACACTCAAACATTCAACACATAGTCTCAATCTTGCAATAAGAAATTAATCTAAGCACATACAAGTAATATATGAGATAAAATTGATATGTAAAAACATTAAGATTAGATGAAATTAGTGTTCAACATACCATAGCATGTGTGTTGAAGAAGACCCATGTATTAGCACATGCTAGATGATCCTAGATGATGCTTAGATGATGATTTATGCATATGGAAAATGATTTGGGTGATCAAGGATGATCAAAGATGAATTATTGAATAAAAAACTCTCTTTGAAAATGCTCTCAATTAAAAATATGATTTTTGAGTCATCCAATTGACCTAAGAACAAAGAGGCATATTTATAGGAGGTCAAATTAAAGCTATGTCGTTTTGGCCAAAATCAGTTGTCGTTACTTACTGTCGCCATTTGTCTCAGGGCAACGTCATGGTGACAGCATAACAACACCAAATATACTTCTCTGTCGCCATGGCGACACCATATGTACTTCTTTGTTGCCATGGCGACATCATGGTGACAATGCCCAGATTCCCCACTATGTGTGGTGAAACCGAAGGAGAAGCCAAGGGCTTCTCCGGAGGCAATCCTCGCGCTAAACCAAGCACACCATCGTGCATGCGCTGACGTTTCCAAACATCCTTCGGGAAATGAATTACACCACACTTAAGGCTAACAAACATGAAGTGCAAGTGTGGGAATTGAATGCAACATAATGCCTAAACATGTCATGGCATTTCATAGAATAAGATGCACTCAATTCAAATATGCATGAATAGATTTCATGGCTTTGCATCCTAATGCCTAAACATGTTATGGCATTTCAATAAACTAGATGCAATCAAATAAACATGCATGATGAGATATTCAATAATTATGAATGCACACATATAAAACACACGACATACAAGAATAAGAGATATGCATGAGTTGTGTGTGTGTGCAACTAGATCTCTTCAAAGTAAGTAAGCACTAGAATATACCTTTGGTGCTTCTTCTCTTGAGGTCTTGAGAGGGCATTGGTTGAGCAAATCATCAACCATCGAAAGCCTAAGATACCTTTACATCAAGCCCCATATGTGGTTTGTCCATGAAATAAGCCAATCAAAATATGGGACCTTACAATCTCCCACTTTGGCTATTTTGTGACAAAACCACCACTCACATTGATCCTCACAATAAAATAGAATCTAAAGGTATTTTCTACATTACAAAGAGATAATCAAAAGCTATATCTTCAAGTCTTCAATCTCTTGTAGAACAATCAATCCTTCAAAACAAAGTTTCTATACTTTCCAATACAAGAATATGTGAGATTAATCAAGTGATAAAAAAACAAGCATTTGCAAGAAGAATTTAAGCACAACATCATTCAATGTATGTGAAAAGCAAATGCTCCCCCTCAACGGGTTACTCTCCCTTAATAGGTAAACTTCCCAATCATGCAAAAGTACAACAATATGGAAATTAGCATTCTCTCTCTAACTACATACTACTCCCCCTTTTTGTCATGATATAGGCAAATGAGTAGTTCCCAACCGGGTCACTTTTAGTAAAGAGAGATAGTAGCATATAAGGTATTTGCATAATCATTTAATCCACTTTATGCAACACAATTAATTGGAGAGAAACAAGGAGATTTATTTTATGAAAATGTGTGAATTAAAAATGCTTTGCATACATGACCTGTAGCATTCAAGTCCAAAATACTATGGTATTTGGCAAAGCAAATGAAAAAGCAAATGACAAAGGTTTCCAATAGAATTCAAACCAATTTCACCATTTGTCATGAGAGAAGCAAATATATAAAGATTTTATTGATTTTAATTTAAGAGCAATTATATCCAACTTTATAAGCGAAACATGGCATGAGCGACTTTTTGCACCCTATTCGATTTTTCCGGGTAAGATACCCATATGATAGTAGCCATGTTTAACCAATAAAGAAAGAGAGATATTTGGATTGTAAAATCCTTTGAACGGATACAAGATCCTTTATTCATTTGAGTCTCATAAGCTGTTTTACACATTGTTTTGCATTTAAGAAATTGCAATCATCAATTCCTGCTTTTTCAATTTAGCATGTTATTAGAATTTCATGCTTTCATATGACATTAGCATGTTATAAAAGAATCATCATGTCATGGAGATAACTATAGGTCATTCAATTCATACTTCCTATGTAAATCTCCTAGTCCAAAAATGCATGTTTGAACATAAATATGACATAGATTGTAAAACAAGCATGGTTCACACTTATTGAATTAAATATATATATATATATATATACATATGTGCAACCAAGCTTTCTCAAGCAATCAATAAAGAAGCATAATTTTTTTTTTTTTTTTTTTGCAGGTGACAAGTATGCAAAATACCTCTCTTTGCTTGAGTTCTCCATATGGGGTCAAATCACTACCCTGCATCAATTAAGGGTATGAGGTCCTATAAACCTTCCAAGCCCATTGGACTTAATTTGAACCTATGGGAGACAATATAGTCTCATAGCAAGCGGGTTCATTATTTTTAATCTGTTTAGGTGACAAATTTTCAATCCTAGTGGTCAAAGGTTCAAGAGTTCTAGATATCATAGGATCATGTAGATGGATTTTATCCTTCCTATGAACATGCATTCTAGCTCTCGCTTTCTTTTTCTCAATCATGCTTTTGGCTCTACACAATTTAATGTAATAAGAGCAATTTGGTCTTATATGACCATCAATACCACAATAATGACATGTAAGGATGAAGTTAGGAATCATACCATGTCCTTGTGCTTGCATAGGAGCTTTCCCATGTCTTTGTGGTTGTATTGGTTGTTGGATAGGATCTCTCCTTCTTTGTTGCTGACCAAGACTTGGTTGCTTCCTCAAATGAGCTTGCATGATTGGATTTTTCCCTTGATGGATTTGAGCTTGAGGGAAGTTAGTATGAGGAACTTTTGTAGGTTGATCTTAATGCTATCTTCTTGAAGCTACCTTCACTTGTGCACTATGAGAGCATTGTCCTAGATCAATCTTCTTCCTAAGAGTGTGCACATATGAAGTTTCTTTGTTGCATAAGCTCTTGACAAACATGGTCTTGTTAGGAGTGGGAATCTCCTTGTCATCTTCAAAGCCAAGACCTCTCTTGTCATATGGGCTTTTTCAACACTTCTTCATTCCTCTTAGACAAAGCTAGCTCATTTCTTAGCTCGTCTTCGTCCTTCACGGATCTCACCACTTCTCTACTCAAGTGGTTCACTTGTGTTGAAAGCTCAAGGTTTTCTTCCTTCAAATTTTGAATATTCTTTTCATTCTTCATCCTATAGCTTTCAAACCTTTTCTAGTAGTCTTCATGATCCATATTCTCCTTAATATAGCTAAGCTGTATGCCATGTCATCATATATGAAAATAGCTATATGACATGGCATAAAATTCATGACTTTGCATCCTAATGCCTAAACATGTCATGTCATTTTAATAACCTAGATGCAATCAAATAAAACATGCAAGAAGAGATGTTCAAGAACATGCATGCACTCATATAAAACACACAACATACAAGAATAAGATTTAAGCATGAGTTGTGTGTGTGCAACTAGATCTCTTCAAAGCAAGTAAGCACTAGAATTTACCTTTGGTGCTTCTTCTCTTGAGGTCTTGAGAGGGCCTTGGTTGTGCAAATCAACAACCATCAAAAGCCTAAGCTACCCTTACATCAAGCCCCACATGTGGTTTGTCCACGAAATAAGCCAATCAAAATATGAGACCTAACAATCTCCCCTTTTGGCTATTTCGTGACAAAACCACCACTCACATTGATCCTCACAATAAAATAGAAACTAAAGGGATTTTCTACATTATAAAGAGATAATTAAAAGCTATATCATTAAGTCTTCAATCTCTTGTAGAACAATGAATCCTTCAAAACCAAGTTTCTATACTTTCCAATACAAGTATATTTGAGATTAATCAATGATGAGGTCGTTTGTGTACTCAACAAAAGAATAATATAGTTTTTAGTTGATTCTTGAAAAACTCTTTTAAGCCACTTAATCCTTTTTAAAATATGATTTGATAGCAAAATAGTGAGCAAGTTCGTTCCACAGGGAATGGAGTGTTAATTAGATAAATTGACTAATCTTAAAACAATAAAATAAATCATAGTGTTTGATAGATGTGTGGTTTCTAAAACCACCAATGCTAACTACTAAAATGAAAATACACAAAAATGTTATGAAAAATAGAATACTCAACACCTTGATAAGAATAGTGATAAAATCAATTAACAAGATAGCTAGGGAATAGATCGATTAACAATTGAATGTGGGTAATGCCTTATAGCAACATTAATGTACCAATCTCATTATGTTAACCACTAAAGGCTTAGATTAGTGGGGTTGATATACCCACCACTAATCCATCCTATCCAATGGGTTCTTAATCACACAAGGAGTGTCAATCCACATATGAATATATAACAAATTACTCCACTCAAGATTGCAATTAACAAGTGATATACAAGTCAATTACATAATGAATGGAATCTAATAATTTGAATGAATAGAACACATAAGAGATTCATTACAAGCTAAGCTAAACCCATAACCAATTGATCCTCAAATCTATCCTCTGGATAATGGGTTTAGTTACACATATTTGCAATAAATGAAAAGAAGTAAATAGTAAGGAAATAACCCTTGGGTCACCTTCTTTAAGCTTGATCCTTCTTCTCTTCTATGCTCCTAGATGTAAAGAATGGAAGTAGAGGATATGTCTTGGAATGTGGGTGTTTTGGTGGAAAGTGACAAAGGATTTTGGTGGAGAAATGGTGGGATAAGGAATGATGTAGGGAAGTAATCAAGGCTTTGTGTTGAGGTTTGGATGGATTAGATGAGTTTAATGATAGAAATGGAGGATGAGGAATGGTATGCCATGGATGAAAAGCTAGATCTCAAAGATGTATTTTCTGCTTTCTTTCTCAAAAATCGGATCCTTTTGAAGATGAATGCTCGTTCTATTTATACACACTCTTGGACATGTACTGATAACTGCTTGATTCGCTGATGTGGTGCCTAGTTCACAGTTTCGTCGCTATGGCGACCCTGGGTGCGTAAAACGGTTAGATGCTAAGGTCGCCATGAGAACCATTTTTTTCGCCATCTAGCAAGTGGCGACCAAGTGCAATTTGTGTAGAGGTCGCCATGGCGACCATAAGTGGCGACCCTCAAAATGTAAAGAGGTCGCCACTTGCAACATCAAGGTCGCCATGGCGACCATAAGTGGCGACCTTGCCTTGTCTGTGAGTGGTCGCCATTTGTAGAGGTAGGTCGCCATGGCGACCCCCAAGTGGCGACCAAATGGTGACCTTTTGATGACTTGAAGAATCTTCTGTCACCATGGTGCCCATGTAGCGACCTCCTCATGTCTAAGTGGCGAAAATGCCCTGTTTCTTCCCATTTGTGAGCCATTTTCCACACAAGTCCTCCACTTAATCCCAATTGCTCTCGAAACCTGATAAAACCTGAAACACTCATTTTGACAACATTAAACACGGGGAAATGCCCGAGAATCAAGCAAAAAGAATCGGAAATGAGGGCCAAAATCATACCAATTTTGGCTTGATCATATACCCCCAAACCAATCTTTTCCTAGTCCTCGAGCAAAACAATCACAAGCAACCCCCAAAGATATGCATCGAGATATTTCAAAAGTTATTACTTCTCATGGTCAATGTGCGAAGCCAAAATGAAGAGATTAAAACAGTTATGCCATAGTGAGGACTTCAACATGTAAGAGTATGTCAAGTAAAGATTAAAAATGTGCCACTCTTAGATATGATTGTACGCAATGCGATCTTACATTCGAAATGCCAAAGCTTCAAAGCAAAGGTGCTATTCAAGTTAGAATGTAATTCACTTTGATACTAAACCTCACCGGATTCTCTCTTCTTTTCTTTAAGACTCCTAGGTTTCACTCAACATCATGCATGTGCAATATGAATTCATGTTATGGCATCTAATTGATTGCACATGATAATCATTAAAACACAATTTTCTGAAAAGTGGTCTCATGAATGGAATTGCAAGCCATGAATTAGAAAGAACATGCATCAACCAAATTGTACAAAATGTACAATCCTAAAGATCATGAAGGTCTTTTCTTTGGTTGTAATAGGGCCTAAGGTCATGGTGAAACAAAGAATGGGAAAAATGGATATCAAGGAACCTAATGATTATATTAAGGCATACATTCTAATTTTGAGTTCCACAAGTTTCACACATATTGTTCACACTTCAAGGTGTCCAGGCTCACAAGTATACATGTGTATGCTACTCTTATTTTCAACTTGAGTAGTTCATTTACTTTTCTTTCTTTTCTAGGCCATTTGTGCCTAATTTCTTGGTTCTCTTTTTCTTTTGCTTGCCAATTCTTTTCTTTGCATGCTTTTCATTTTCTTTTCTTTTCACACTTTTTTCAAGCTTTTGTTTTCTTTCAATTTTTCTTTTAAAGCATTCTTGCTTTGCAAGATTCTTGCACACATTTACATGCCTAGGTACACACCTTACATTTTCAAGTTCAAAATTTTACATTGATTTCCTAAGCCTTAGTAAATCATTTGGTCAAGGTAAGTCAATTATCATAAGGCTATAAGGTTCATGTAGATGTGGTTCATGAATGAAAGGCTTAAAATGTGTTTGGCTTCAAAGGGGCTTGGGAGCACACATATTCACATTGGTTGGAAGTGTTTGGGCCAATAGTGGTTTTTTCACATGCATCGCCTAAAATCATTTCTAAAGGCTTGTCCACTAAGCAAAATAAGGCATCCACAAGCAGTCCATAATATTCTATGGCAAACAACATTTAGTGCAAATGAGACCAATATATACTTGTATGAGTGTTTGAGAGTGAGTGTTTAAAGAGTGAATGTTTTACAACTCAACGTATGCTTTTTACAGGCTGTGTTTGTGATCCTCACGGGAATCTCTACTATTAATTCTTAGCCTTCAAGCAAATTTGATAATTCACTCAACATTAAGAGAAAAAGATTAACGCACTTTGTTCAATGACACCCTAAGTGGCATGATGTTAATCTAAACCAAACACTAGCAAAGATGCACAATTCCTCACTACATCATGTAAAGAACAATCTCCACAAGCAAAGCATGCTCAAATATGGCAATATCACAAAAAATTTCGAAAAATTTGGCACACAATTTTTTTTTAAAAAACCAAGCATAATGGCGTTGCACAAATGTATCCCCAAACCTAAATTGGACATTGTCCTCAATGTTCATGGGTGGTATAAATTAAGTCAACAAGTGCAACCCAACAAGTTTCAAGCAATAATCCAACAAGCAAAAGCAATCACAAAAGATATCAATAATCCGGCATATTGCCCTCTCATCAATCCATTCACAAAATCCAAACAATCAACATATATCAATAAGGCACAAATGTCCTAAATCCACTACCAAAATCCAATCCACACCCTTATTCTATGCGAAAACAAAATAAAGGCAATAAAGAAAAGTATAGAGCAAAAAGAAAAGAAATGCAAATAAGCATAAATCAAACTAAAATATCCAACAAAATAATCCAAAAGTAAAAAAAAAACACAATGCTAGCAATATCCAAATAAGGAGATAGAAAATGCAAAGATGGGAGACCAAAATAAGTCCTAGAAATGCTAGGATGCCTACTAATCCTCCTTCTCCTCCTCATCATGCTCAACTCTACCCTTCCCCTTCGGGTCCTTCCATCTCTGCTCCTTTGCTATCGCCGCTCTCCTAGACTACTCCTCTATCCTTCTTTTACGCGCAGCCTCCTCATCAATGGGAGGTCCTCCCGTATAATGGGGCCCCTGATTTGTCATGGAGCGGGTCATAGCTTCCTCCAACTGTGCTGCCTCCTCAGCAGCAGACTGTGCAGTCTGAAAGATAAAGTCAGGCTCCTCTGTACTGGGTCTTGAAGCTACGGTAGGAATAGGTGGAGTTCTTGTGGTAGTCTTTTTCGGCCTCCTAACATATGGGTTGAGCCTCAGATCATGGCGAAGGTCTGTAAATCCTGTGATAACAGTCTCACTCAAATCCTGAATCAGACTCTCCAACTTCAGCTGTCTATCCTTTAAGGCCTTCTACCGTTCTTCTATCACAAGCTTGTCAGCATGAAAAATATTGAAATCACTAGTCTGAGTTTTTATAATGCACTCTACTTCATCCAAAATCTGAAGACCTAAAGGCTACCTAGGATCATCACAAATAGGAACCTCCTTATCATCATCATCATCATCATCATCACAGTCCTCATCAGGAATAACTCTCTCAAACTATTCCCTCACACTAGTACTAGCTTCTAAACTTTGCACTCTCTTACGCTTCCCACCAGTTGGTATCTCCCCACGCTTTATCATCAAGCATCGCCAAGTGGTTAAGTCCATATCTGACATGGGGGGCTTGAGTATGTCCCCGGATACATCTACACCTGCCAACTTGCAGGCCTCTGTGGTCAAACAAGGGAAGGGAAGGATGTCTATCTCTGACTCATTCCTCCCAATTCTCTGAATCTCCATCTTCATTATAATGCCCACGTCAATAGGAAGCCTCTCAATGATACTGTGCAGAATCCTAGCTACCTCAAATGGAATTGTAGATCTGTGGGAAACTGGCATGAGGGAAGAATTAAGGAAGATGTGCCAAAAAGCGTGCTCAATCTTCAAGTTTGACTGCCTGAGAAGGAATCTCTTTACCATCCAAATAGTCATAGGATTGATGGTCATGGTATTTGCAAACTCCACTGAATTCTTCACATACAAGGGATTTGTGGTGATCCCTTCCACCATCTGTTCACGTAGTCCCTCAAAATCCAATAGAGTTGTCCCAAAGTAGATGTTGATGTCTGTTGCGTTCAGGTAAACTAGAACCCCTCTTACTAGAATGGGACCACCCCTCATGTACTCCCCGGGATTCATTTCCGCATAAAACTCCTTCACCAAGGTCTCATTGTAGTGTGGAGGAGTGGCTGTTAATCCTCCCTATCCCATATCATTAACTGTTGTTGGAACAGGGGTATTCACTAAACTATCTAGATCAATTCCCCTCTCAGGCCACATCTTTTTCTCAGCAAATGTCTCCAATCTGTCATCAAAATTCCTGTTCAGCTTACATTCTGGTATCATTTTCTTCTTAGGAGTTGGGACCTTGCTACCCTTGCCTCCCTTGTTTGGCAATTTCATCTTAGGAGCCATATCAAATAACTAGAGACTAAAAATTCTGTCAAAAATCCGACAGCACAATGGCGCTTCTACACCAATCCTGCACTCTCCGAATGCACTACAATCAATCAAAACTACTACCACACTTCCACAATCACTTCTATATGATCAATACCACACAAAACTCCAATCCTATGCACTATTCACTTCAAATCAAACTCAAAACCACCCTTAATGTATCTAGATGCAATGTAGGAAGGATTTGAATGCAAAAATTGAAGAACTAGAGTGATTGCTTACCGGATTTGATGATTACGTGCGTGCCACAGCTTAGGAATTTAGAGAGTTTGAGAAGAGAGAATTGTGATTGTGAGCGGCGGTCTGTTTGAGTTGCACACTTATACTTGAACGCCCTATGTCACCATTTGTGTCTCTTGGTCGCCATGGCGACCAAATGGCGACCAAGAAGGAAATTTGCATTTGCATGTGGTCGCCATTTGCATAAGTTTGGTCGCCATGGCGACCAAGTGGCGACCACACCAGGTCTGACTTGGTCGCCATTTGCAACACTCGGTCGCCATAGCAACCTTGTAAATGGTGACTTTGAATTCTTCATGAAAGTGAGGTCGCCATTTGTGAGGTCGCTATTTGCAAATGGCGACCAAACTGCGACCTCCATTTAAAGTCCTTTTCCGAGTGCATTTTGATCAGAGTTTGCAGTGAAACACAATACACAAATAAGCTCATAATACAAACCACTAGCAAGAATAGAAGGACACTTATTAGAAAAACAAAGCAAACAAAAGAAACACACAACAAGCAAAACTAAACACAAACATTTTATTCATGGCATGAAATGTAAAAACGAAATGCAAATCATACTACCGCATCCTAACATGCGAAATGGAACTGTGATGCTCATCACCCAAGTCAACTATGCAATCATTCATTTTCCTCTTGACTACCCAAATTGGACCCATAGACTCATCTCGGACTTGATTTACCAAGTCCTTCCTAACCCAAATTTTCTTAACATGGTTAGATCCCATTCTAGGTCTAGTTTTATCATGATTAGCATGTTTCAAGAATTCAAAACACCTAGATTTCATATGACCCTTCTTATGACAAAAATAACAAGTTAGAGGATATGAAGGTGTTCTCCATTTTTGCATTGGAGGTTGAGGCCTTGAGGGACCGTCATTGGTGAGTTCCTTGATGGCTTGATCCATCCGATCTATCTCTACCAAATAGTCACACTCCTTCACCTTAGCAACCTTCAAGGACATCTCCCTCTTGCTCAACTCCTCCTTCAACTCCTCAAGTGCCTTGTTCTTGGCATCTACACTCATGAAGGTCTTTATCATCTTTCTTGAGGACTCTTCCTCAAATTCTTCGGTGAGCTTAGCCAAATCCTCAAGTTCCTTCACCGTTACCTCATTATCCATGGTGAGAGCCACATTAATCTTTTTAAGTTTATGGTTCCGCCTTGCTAAATCATCAAGCTTCTTCTCTAGAGCATACTTCTCCGCCTTGAGCACCTCTACTTCAAGCATAAGCTCTTGGTTGGCATTCTTGAGCCCTTCAATCTTTGAGTCACCTATGCTCTCCACTTCATCATCTTGTCTACTCCTCTCATACAATTGCACCAAATCACAAACTTTTCCACCCTTTACCTTTGGTGGCTGCACCTCCACCACATAGTAACTCCCAATGCTTTTTAGGTCATCATTGCATATGGTGATATCAATCTCAAGCTTTTTCTCAAATGAATGCGTAACAACTCTACTTTTGCACACATCGATTTTCATTTGAGCGGTAGCCATGAATGGTTTACCGAGGAGAACTTGCCACTCCCTAACATCATTTGACTTGTCACCAATTTCTAGGACTACAAAATCCGTTAACACCACTATTCCGTCAATGACAATTGGAACATCCCTTATTTCGCAACTCGATATTAGTAAGGATTGATCCGCTAGCATAAGTTTCTTCCCGGTTGGTTTCAATCCTACCAAACCCAACTTCTCATAAGTTGATAGGGGCATCATACTCACACTTGCTCCCAAATCAAGTACTCCTTTAAGCACTCCACTATCTCTTATTGATATGGGAATCACAAAACTTCCCGGATCACCAACTTTCCTAACATATGCTTCTTCAAACAACATAGCCACATCTGTAGCTCCTTCTTTCTTGATAAAATTCCCCTCCTTAGCTTGCTCGGTGTGGCTTGGAAACTTCCCTTTTTCTTGCTTTTAGAGGGTCTCGGCAATTTGCCCCATTTGTGTCTCCAATTTCCCGAATGAAGCTTCTAGGTTACCAAATCTTTGCCCACTCGCTTGCATGAAACTTGTCAAGGTATGCTCGGCTCTTTGGAAACCTTGCATCATACCTCTCATCTCTTCATCAATATTTCGGCGAGGTTGATACAAGCTAGGTTGAGCATTGTTGTTGTTGTTCCATTGGTTGCCTCCCCATTGACTTCCTCTTTGGGGGTATCCTCCTTGTGGTTGATTTTACCGGTAACCTCCTTGTGAGCTACCTCCTTGATTGTTCATCCCTTGTTGTTGATTTCTTGGTGGCGGGTTTAGAACATTATTGTTGTTTGACCAAGAAAGGTTTGGATGATTCCTCCATGGTTGAGCATAGTTGTTAAAATAAGAGTTGCTTCCTTGTCCTTGAAATCCCATAGCTTGAACCTCCTCTTGCTCTTGACCTTGAAAGGTGTCATCAAACCTTTTGTTCTCATTGAATTGCCCGCTAGAGCCTCCTTCTTGCCTTCCTAGCAACTTCACTCCCGCCTTCAGAAACCCCATACTCTCAATATGAGAAGTCAAGGTCTCCACCTTCTTGTTTATCCTTGAGATTTTGATGGCGGTTTTCGTGCTTGCATTCACATCGAACTTCCCACCTCGAATACTGTTGGCATTCCTTTGTTGTGAATTTTGTGCCAACATCTCATAGATGTCATAGATCTCTGAGGCGGTCTTAGTGTCATATGAACCTCCACAAGCTTTATCCACCAACACTTGGGAGAACCGACTTAAACCTCATTGGAAACAAGACACCTTAAATGAACATGTGAGGGGGACATTGGGCTATAAGGCGCTGATACCTCTCCCATGACTCATGAAATAGCTCCCCTTCACTCTCATAAAAGTCTGCTATCTTCACCTTCAATTCCTTCGCTTTCCTAGCCGGAAAGAATCTATTGAAAAACACCTTGCAAATTTGACTCCAACTCGTCAATGACCCTGGCCTAAGTCCCATTAACCATGTCATTGCCGCATCCTTCATACAATACTGGAAACACCACATTTGCAACTGTTCGCGCGAGAGACGCATGATGGGGAATGTTTCAATGATTGCACTGTACTCCTTCATGAATTGTAGACAATCCTCATTGAGCTTCCCTTGGAATGCCGGCAAAAGGTTGACATGCATTGTCCGCAACTCATAACCCCTAGCCATTGGGTCTAACACGATAGGCGATGGTTGGTTTCCAATATCCGGCAAGGCATACTCCCCCATGGTCATCCTTTGACCACGGTTGGTGTGAGTCTCCTCAGTCATTTCCTCTCTAAATGGGCCTTCGTCCTCCCTTCTTGGTTGTTGCCTTTCGGTACTCATGATTTGTCTCGGAATTGCCTCGAATTCTCTCACACGGTTAGTGTCTTCCAAGGGTGGATGAACTCCTCAACCTAGAGATCTCCTACCGTGCATAAAACTGAGCATCTGAAAGAGGAATAGATAAAGAGATACAAGGAAAGAAAAAAAGAGAGTAAAACAGCACTATGAACAAGTCAATAACCACAAACAGAATACTAAACTAACAATCTTAACAAAACTAATAAAACACTAAGAAAAATCAATCTATGTAATTAATACTACCATTCCCGAGCAGCGGCGCCATTTTTGATGAGGTCGTTTGTGTACTCAACAAAAGAATAATATAGTTTTTGGTTGATTCTTGAAAAACTCTTTTAAGCCACTTAATCCTTTTTAAAATATGATTTGATAGCAAAATAGTGAGCAAGTTCGTTCCACAGGGAATGGAGTGTTAATTAGATAAATTGACTAATCTTAAAACAATAAAATAAATCATAGTGTTTGATAGATGTGTGGTTTCTAAAACCACCAATGCTAACTACTAAAATGAAAATACACAAAAATGTTATGAAAAATAGAATACTCAACACCTTAATAAGAATAGTGATAAAATCAATTAACAAGATAGCTAGGGAATAGATCGATTAACAATTGAATGTGGGTAATGCCTTATAGCAACATTAATGTACCAATCTCATTATGTTAACCACTAAAGGCTTAGATTAGTAGGGTTGATATACCCACCACTAATCTATCCTATCCAATGGGTTCTTAATCACACAAGGAGTGTCAATCCACATATGAATATATAACAAATTACTCCATTCAAGATTGCAATTAACAAGTGATATACAAGTCAATTACATAATGAATGGAATCTAATAATTTGAATGAATAGAACACATAAGAGATTCATTACAAGCTAAGTTAAACCCACAACCAATTGATCCTCAAATCTATCCCCTAGATAAGGGGTTTAGTTACACATATTTGCAATAAATGAAAAGAAGTAAATAGTAAGGAAATAACCCTTGGGTCACCTTCTTTAAGCTTGATCCTTCTTCTCCTCTATGCTCCTAGATGTAAAGAATGGAAGTAGAGGATATGTCTTGGAATGTGGGTGTTTTGGTGGAAAGTGACAAAGGATTTTGGTGGAGAAGTGGTGGGATGAGGAATGATGTAGGGAAGTAATCAAGGCTTTGTGTTGAGGTTTGGATGGATTAGATGAGTTCAAGGAGAGAAATGGAGGATGAGGAATGGTGTGCCATGGATGAAAAGCTAGATCTCAAAGATGTATTTTCTGCTTTCTTTCTCAGAAATCGGATCCTTTTGAAGATGAATGCTCGTTCTATTTATACACAGTTGTTAGGTTTTTGGTTGTTGTTGGCATATATTCCATATCAAAATGTTGTTCATCTTGTATTGTTTAGTTGTTGTATTGATGATGATTCAAAGCTTCAAAGAAAGACTCAACTACAATGCATGCAAGATGGTGGCTTGTTAAGGGGAATTAGCTTCATTGCTCATCAAAGGTATAATTGACCTCATTTCCTCTTACAAGGCATAGGCACACACACACAAATCACTCATAAGTGTCCCTACATCATTTTTCACCATTTATATAACACATTCACATGATTTTGTATGCTCATGCATTGAACTCAAATGCTCATACATTTTAGAGTTGCATGTTCTAAGACTATGTCTAGGAAATGGCATTCATATGTGAATTTGTGTTTGTATGTTTGTGTTTCTTGTGTTTTGGACTTTTACTTGATCTTAATTGATTTCTTATTGAGTCCCGGTCATTTCGGTTACTCATATGTTAAGTTTCGAGTCCAAACGATGTAGCTACGCTACTTTTCGTTCTCATTCGTTGAGTTGTGTTCGTCATCATTTTCCGAGATGAATTCTCAATCATTTGTCAAATTTTCATAGTCATAATTGTGCATGAGGGAGTCACGTTTGTGATCTAAAAATGGATTCAAAATCGGAGTTCGGATGCCCGAATACGGCTGAAGAACGTGAGAGGTGCGCGGGAGAGGCAAGGTGGCCAAAGGCCATGGCCTAGCCACCACGTGTGGAGGCCGTGTGCCACACGGCCCAACCAGCCCTCTGGTCCCGTGTGGCACACGTGCCCCACACATGGGCATCGCTGGTGTGGCCTATTTTTTTTGGACAAAAATGCCCTTCTCTCCTTCCTTTTTAAATGCCTTAGTCTCCCTCCATTTGTTTCCAAGAAGAAAAGTTTGAAATCCCGTCTAGAATTTTCTCTCCAATTTTCTCAACTTCCAAACACCATAACTTTCTCATACGAAGTCGGAATTGAGTGATTCAAGTTGGAGATTGTTTGTAATTGAGTCCTCTACCTTTTACAAGTGATCTTGTATCTGTTTGATTGATTTTCGGAGTGATCTACTCAGAAAACCGAACCAGCTCGTGAAATCAAGGTAGAGTTCATATCTTGGTGATTTCATCTTTTTAAACCTTCAATTTGCTTGGGGTTTCTTCTTCTATATGTATGTGTATGTTTAGTGAATGCTATTGAGAAAGATAGCTTCACAATCAATCAAATTGAAAATTCTAATTAGAGACACATGTGGACTAGATTCTTGGATTCTTTGTTCTTCACATGATTGGGAGTTGTATTGTGATTAGATTGACATCTAGGATTATTTGAGACTTGATTGATTCATTTTATGATTAATAATCCTTGATTTGTGACTTTGATCCTTGATTGATGATTTCTAGGATTAAAGCCTTTGTATGTGTTTTTAGAGATATCTAGGATTGATTTGTTTTTAACAATATCTCCTATCTCTAAATCTTTGGCTAGAATACTTGTTGAATACATTTTGTGATTCTAGCATTTTTATGTATGTTTATAACATCTTGAACTTGTGCCTCATGTATATGATTTGTTCAAGAGTTATTTGTGTGAATGAATCTAGGAGTTTTATGTGTTAGTTGATTTCACATGCTCTAGGTTTTCATTCATGTTTTGCATCTAGTTTTCTATTGCTTGTGTTTTCACATCTATAGATCTAGTTGTTCCATGGAATGTATTGATCACATGTTCTATGTTGTTTTGTTTGTTTGCATCATTTGCATTCACATGATCACACTAGGAAGTCCTTGTAAAAGGCATGAAGTCTTGGTTAGAGTCGGGATGACTCGGATAGCCAAGCAAGAAGTCTTGCCTAGAGTCTTGAGGACTTGGATAGGTAAGCAAGAAGTCTTGTCTAGAGTCGGGATGACTTGGATAGACAAGCAAGAAGTCATGGCTAGAGTCGGGAGGACTTGGATAGTCATGCATGGGAGGCTTTCTAGAGGCAAGTGTGCCTTGTATAGAGAGTTGGCTTATATTTTGGTAGGCCCGGGTGTTTGGTTAGACATAGAGTCCGATAGATTGGGGTACATGGGATATGTATGCACTCTTGAGGAATTTCTAATCTTCCAACGATGTTGGTTTGGTATGAGTTCCAATATGTGGTTTACATCATTGAGGGATTTTGTATCTTCCAATAGGGATTGGGTAAACATAGACTCCACGTGGGTTGGTGATCTAGGATTGGTCACTTTGTGGAATTTCTAATTTACTTTCCAAATATATATAAGTACCCAATGGTTGTAATTCAACCCGTGGATGTTTCCTCCTTGGAGGTTTTACCACGTTAAAAAATCCCTTGTGTTAATTCTTTCTATCTCTATCTTTTATATTTGTTTTTGTGTATGTTTTAATCTTGTAGTACAATCTTCACTTGTGATGTATTTGGAAACAAGATTTTGTAAAGTGTGATTTGCAAGCATATTCATTTTGATTATAATTGTAAATATAATTCTTTTATTCATTGATTTTTGTGTATAGGTATTCTTTGATTGATTCTTGTACATATTGAGCACTATTGTAAATACAAGTATTATTTGTATTAATTTTAATATAGTTTCTTCTCTAGCAAGTTGTAGTGTTCTTACATTGTAATACTTTAAGTATAACTTGTAGAATGTGGTCTTTATTGAATATACTTGTATATGAGATACATCGGTTCTTGGTATATGTTTTGTAGACTAAGTGTGGTGAATTAAGCATACTTGTGCAAATTGTTTTTCTCATAACAATCTTGTTCAAGGTTTATTATATGCTCACCAAGGTTTTGACACTAGTCACGAAAGAGTTTTTAAAACTAGTGTATCAACCTATTCACCCCCCCTTTAGATTGTTTAGTATAACCTTGTAGGCATTTTCAACACTCTTGGACATGTACTGATAACTACTTGATTCGCTGATGTGGCGCCTAGTTCGCAGTTTCGTCGTTATGCCTGGGTGCGTAAAACGGTTAGATGCTAAGGTCGCCATGAGAACCATCTTTTTCGCCATCTAGCAAGTGGCGACAAAGTGCAATTTGTGTAGAGGTTGCCATTTGCACCTTAAGGTCGCCATGGCGACCATAAGTGGCGACCCTCAAAATGTAAATAGGTCGCCACTTGCAACATCAAGGTCGCCATGGCGACCATAAGTGGCGACCTTGCCTTGTCTGTGAGTGGTCGCCATTTGTAGAGGTAGGTCGCCATGGCGACCCACCTGATGCTTTTGGAGACATTCTGTCGCCATGGCGCCCAAACGGCGACCAAATGGCGACCAAATGGCGACCTTCTGATGACTTGAAGAATCCTTTGTCGCCATGGTGCCCATGTAGCGACCTCCTCATGTCTAAGTGGCGAAAATGCCCTGTTTCTTCCCATTTGTGAGCCATTTTCCACACAAGTCCTCCACTTCATCCCAATTGCTCTCAAAAACTGATAAAACCTGAAACACTCATTTTGACAACATTAAACACGGGGAAATGCCCGAGAATCAAGCAAAAAGAATCGAAAATGAGGGCCAAAATCATACCAATTTTGGCTTGATCAATCAAGTGATAAAAAAACAAGCA
Source organism: Acer campestre (assembly GCA_954870605.1). Taxonomy (NCBI): domain Eukaryota; kingdom Viridiplantae; phylum Streptophyta; class Magnoliopsida; order Sapindales; family Sapindaceae; genus Acer; species Acer campestre. The sequence goes on along the minus strand of OX940810.1, from coordinate 6,571,095 downwards.
TTTGCAATTAGAATTTAAGCACAACATCATGCAATGTATGTGTAATGCAAATGCTCCCCCTTAAAGGGTTACTCTCCTATCAAAAAGTAAACTCCCCAATCATGTGAATGCTACAACAATTTAACAATTAGCATTCTCCCCCTAACTACATACTACTCCCCCTTTTTGTCATGAGATGAGCAAAGGAGTAGTCCCCAACCGGGTTACTTGTAGCAAAGAGAGATAGTAGCATACAAGTTATTTGCATAATCATAAAATGCACTTTATGCAACTCAATTAATTGGAGAGAAAAAAGGGATTTATTATCATAAAAATGTGTGATTAGTATGCTTTGCATGCAAGACATGTTGCGTTCAAATCCAAAAGCAATGGTATTTGGCAAAGCAAATGATAAAGGTTTTCTAAAAGAATTCAAACTAATTTCACCATTTGTCATGAAACAAAGCAAGGATATAGAATTTATCAATCATTCAATTTAATGAGCAACTATATCCAACCTTACAAGCAAAACATGGCATGAGTGGCTTTTTGCACCCTATTCTATTTTTCCGGGTAAGATACCCATATGAGTAGCCATGTTTCACAAGTAAGGAAAGAGAGACATATTGATTTTCATTTGAGTCTCATTTACTTTTCACACATTATTTTTGCATTTAAGAATATGCAATCATCAATTCATGCTTTTACATTTGAGCATGTCATTTGAATTTCATGCTTTTTAATTTTTAGCATGTCATTTAACAATCATCATGTCATGGAGATTATTATAGGTCATTCAAAGAGTACTTCCTATTGTATACATCTCCTAGTCCAAAAATGCATGTTTGAACATAAATATGACATGGATTGCAATACAAGCATTGGTTCACACTTATTGAAGTAAAAACACATAAGCACATGTGCAACCAAGCTACTCAAGCAATCAACAAAGAAGCATAAAGTTTTCAAATTTTTGCATGCAACAAGTATGCAATAGCTCTCTTTGCTTGAGTTCCCCATATAGGGTCAAAATTCCATACCGCTTCAATGAAGGGCATAAGGTCTTAAAGACTTACTAAGTCCATTGGACCTAGTTGAATCTATTGGAGACTTGTTAGTCTCGTAGCAAGCGGGTTCATCATATCTTCAGGTGACACATTATCATTCCTAGTGGTCAAAAATTGCATGTTATGTAAGATCCTAGGATTATAGACAAAAGATTTCCTAAGCACATGCAAATGGGCTCTTCTAAGCCTCTTCCTCTCTATCATGCTTTGCACCCTACATTTTTCTATGTAGTTAAAGCACTTTGGTCTAATGTGACCAATCATACCACAATAAAGACAAGTAGGTATAAAAGAAGAATTCATACCATAGCTTTGGGCTCTCATCGAGGCATTGCCTTGTTGATGAGGTTGTCTTTGATGGTACACCGGATGGCTTTTCTGTGGAACATTAGCCGGATGTTGGCACCTTTATGGTTGAACCGATTCTTTCCTTCTTTGATGTTGAACCAGTTTGTTTTGCTTCCTTGGTTGGTTAGGCATAGGTAGAGAAAAACTTGGGTGTGAAGCTCTTGGAGGATGAGGTTGAGCTACACTCTTATTTGACATCTTCACTTGGCCAAAATTCCTCTTTTACCTTAGAGGGACATTTCCTCATCGGAGTTAATTTCTTCTCTCTCAAATTCACTCATAGTGTTTGAGTCAAATGAATGCAAATGAGAAAAATGCAAAATGTATGAAATCAATCAAATACATACAAAATGCAAAACACACCAAAATGAGCAAATGATCACCTAAGTATATCTAGGAACCTATTCTGATACCAATTGAAAGGAATATTTAAATTCCAGGTGTGTTCTAATTTATATCTAGAGAGGGGGGGGGGGGGGGGGGGTGGTGTGGGGGGTGAATAGATTTTAATCGTTATTACCCAATTTTCGCAATTAGACAATTTTTACTAAAATACCCCAAACTAGTGAAATTAACAAATCAAGCATATAAGTGCAGAAATTAAAGAAAGCTTGATTTTTTCGTGGAAACCCTTAACAAGGAAAAACCATGGGCTGATGAGTGCACCACACTCGAACCTTGAATCCACTAATTGTGATAATGTTTAATACTTAATCTCGGTCAATAACCCCCTATCACTACCCGCAGACTTGTAAAAGTGGATCTAGTCCAATTGCTCATGTGACCACCTAATCCCGGTCTATTACGCAAGACTTGTAGGGAAAAATACACGCGGCGGAAGCAAAAAAGTAGTTTATTATAGTTTAAATTTTTTCCATAATTGAACCTTAACCCTCTAATTAATTAACATATAATACTAAAGATATCATACCTTTGTCGCGTGATCCAATTGATGTTGTGTCGATGGTAATCCACAAGATCTTCCAATCCAATCACGAATGTGAATCACCTAGGATTGTGGTCTCCCTTCTCTTTGAATTGTGTACCTGAGGATAGATTAACAAAACTTTTTCTTTTTCGATAGTCACAAAAAGTTCCAAGAGACAACAAAGAATGTTCCGGTCACTTTTAAATTCACAATCGTTAGATCGAAACTTGCGTGAACCTTATTCGAAATTGTGCACAAAACCTTTTGATGTAAAAGTAACTAGTGCACTATTGAAATAAGAACAAACTTTTCTCTCTATTCCTCTTGGCCGAAAATAATCACACCAGTCTAAGAGATGGATTTTATTTTTCTCTAGCAAAAGAAAAACCTCTCAAGCAAGCCTTAGGGTGGCCAAATCCAAAGTTACAAAAACTATGGTGACCGAATCCATAGTTACAAAAACTATGGTACCGAATTCGTTCTAAAGAAACTATGGTGCTGAATTCTTTCCCAAAACTATGGTTCCGAATTCTATCTTGTGTTAACAAGGTGGTGACCGAAATCCTCTACAAAAAAGGATTTGTGTTTCCACAAAAGACTTCAATCAATCTTTTAGAATTCAAACCCTAATCCAACTCTTTAGTGTATTTGTGACTATATCAAAGACTTCCTAATTTGACTAGATAAATAAATCCCTTATTTATCTACTTACCAAATAAAGTCTTTAATATTTAATATACTATTACCAATAGTATAACACTAAGAAACATATTTCCTAGTCAGAAAAAGATTTTGATTCTTAATTAAATAATCAATCAATCAATTAATTAATTTCCATTTAATCAAATAATAAAATAAAATAATATATTAGACTATTATTTAAGCCTTGCCGCCCATACACAAAGATAGGCTGATATATTATTTTTCCATTTTATTAAATCCATTGGACCATTAATAAAAAGCCCACATGTGAACTAGACCCATTCTTACTAAAAGAAATAAGCCCATATGCCTTTCATTAATATATTAATATAATTTAACAGCCCATTAAATAAATAATGTGCAAATATTCTTAATATATTAAATACAATTCTAGATGGACATATAATCAGTCCGGTAGAATATATTAAGTGATCCATGCAAGTCCGTGTGGATTGGGGATCTTGGCGGGCCTATCTAAATTTAAACTCCAATAGACATAACCCAATCACAATCAACAAATGATTCACTTAGGGTCAATCTATTAATTTTAGTTCATTCCACTAAAGAACTAAAATTGCACTCTTAAATAAAGATGGAATAAGTAAATGATTCTCAATCATACCCTAGACAATCTTATAGGAGATAGTGAATCATTGTGAAGAATATTAGTAATCGCCAAGAGCTCATAGACCGCTTATAGCTCTCCAAGTTACCATATTTACTCATATGACCACACTTTGAACTTGGATATATATTATGACTTGTCCATAAGTCATCTTTCAATAGTTAATATTGAAAACTCAATGTTAAGATTTAATATACAAAACCTCAAAACATCCATATGATGATATTCTACTCACATTTAATAAATGGAGCCACGATGTCCATATCTATAAATGAAGTTCTCTATCGATTAGCAAATGAATACCACCAAACTATTGAGAATAGACTATGCTATATAATCGTATTTATTGATAGCTCAAATGATAACACTTGTAACCATAAGTCCATCATTTATCTGAGAATTAAGATAGACTCTCCGATTGTCCTAATAATGAAAAGACTTTTATCTATTGACGGTTCTAGATAAAGTATTTCATTGTGATCTAGTTCAATGCACCTAGTGTACTAGATTCTTTTACTTGAAGACCCTTCGATGATTTTAGACTCATCATAACACATTTGATCCCACTCAAATGTAGCCAAAGAATTCTACAACTTTAACAAGACAAAGGTGCCCAACCTTTAACTTAAGTTTTGAACGTTATTCAAGATTAACTATACCTCATACATATCCAGATGTACGAACAATTCTTCTTTTCTCATAGTCTTTTGACCTTATGATTATTTACTTTGACAATTATAATTATAAATGCTATAAGATTTTGTTAAAAAACAGAAATCACTTTATTAATATGATCAGATTGTCAAATACAGTATTACACTCTTACTATTGAGCATAATCCTAACAAGACTTACTTCTCCGAAGAGATCACACCCTAAGTGAATATGCAATGATATTCAAATATGAAAATAATGCTAGAGTAAACTAAATGCTTATCTAGGATTATATGATGACAATAAAATCAATCATAGATATGAAAATAGCTATATGACATGGCATACTGAAAGTATACAAACAAGGTTAAATTGCTTAAAGCGTACCTAGAAGGGGAGGGGGGGGGGGGGGGGGGGGGATGAATAGGTTTTTCGCCTATTTTCAATCCCTTGAACAAACTTACTGTTATCTGAAAATCGTTAATGGGATGGAATTCCAAATAACAACTTTAAAAGGACCAAGATCGAGATTGATCCTGGAGCAATGTATGGAGATTTGGTAAGTAATGGAGATGGTGGTGATGGTGAATATGTGCCTGTTGATAAGTAGAACTTGAATGTGGGGTTTCTGGAGAAGATTTTCGGTCCCCTTTTCCGATGAATAAGCAGTTATATATATATCTCCTGTTGCTTGCCATGCACTCCTTAAATTTCGGTCTAGGGTTTGGCTAACACAGGATCGTCTTCTTTTTAGGAGATAATCTCGGAGTTTTACATGTAGAATCTAGTCTTTCCTTCCTAGGAGGAGTCAATCTCGTAGGTAAATCTTTCCTTCCTAGGAGGATTCTAGATGTGCTGACCTGCTCAAAATAGGACTCTCAGGCAAGAAGAAGTATATCTCCTTTGTTTTATTTGAACGACGGCGTTTTAATGTGGAGCTTTTTATCCTGGCATAAGAGTCTTGCTGTTTGGTATCTTCCTGCTTGGCGGGGTAGTTATTTCAGAAAGTGCAAGCTAGTAGGCATCCAGATGATGGAGTAGGGGATATCTAGCTTGTATCATACCAGGATGCTTTAGTGGTACTCCGTGTCGGGGTGCTGCGGGGTCTATAGGAAGTTGTGTCGGGGTGCTGCGGGGTCTAGTGAGCACCCCGGCTTGGGACGTTGCTTATGAATCGAGATGTTGGAGGGGTCCTAAAGAGACTAGGGAAAGGCTGGGTCGGACCCCGCTGGAGGGGGTGTGTACTCGGACCAGTCGGAGTCCGCCCTTGTCGGGGTAGCCGGATGGTGTCTGTACTCCTATATTTTCCTTGTGTTGAGGTGGAAAATTCTTCCTTGGTCCTTTGCCAATTTTGGCGGTTAACACTTACGTTTGTCCCTCAAGGTAGCTTTACATACAACATATAAACGGAACATCCATACATAGACACGGTATGCATATCATCATTTAGGCAATGTCTACATATAACAAGTTGTTATATGAGGTATAATATCACTAAAATACAATATCAAAGAATACTTTGTATATCAATATTGTTCAATGTATTACAAGAGTGAACAAATGTATCCATACACAAAGATAACAAAATATGAAAGATTACAAATACTAAATAGATCTAAAGAGGATTGTTCTACAAATCACTCTTTACAAGTACTTGTTCAAATATACAACACAAGTAAATGATATTCAACAAACTAACACATACACATAAACAAAATAAAAGAGATAGAGAAAGAGACAATGGACACAAGATTTTTAAGTGGTAAACCTCTGAAGAGGAAACATCCACGGGTTGAATCCACCGGCAAAGCAAATCCATTATATGAAAAGGACATACACACTCAAGGCTATCAACTCTATGATATTCACCTCAAGCTATCAAATCTTGGTATATCCTCGGGCTAGTGAATTACTAAGCCTACTCCCTATCCAAGGTGTGTCCTACACCTCTAGGAAGAAACTTCCTATCTAAGGCTCTCAAGCCTCTAAGAAGATTCCCTTGCTTAGCAATCTAGATCACTAGGATCCTAGTCAAGCTACCCTAGCTCAACTATTCGGAGTACGCAACTCCTTGCTAAGACTTTTGCTTGGCTATCCGAAACTCATTCCTAGCCAAGTCTTCTTGCTCAATACAAAGCTTCACTCACTTTGAAAGAGACTTCAACCTTTCCTCAAGGAAAATGATCTAAGTGATGCAAATGATACAAATCACAATCAACACAACATAGAACATGTGATCAATATATTCTATGGAACAACTAGACATAAACATGTGAGAACACAAGAATAAAAGTCTAGATGCAAAAACATGAATTAAACCTAGAGCATGTGAAAACACCTAACACAAAAGCTCATAGTTCCATTCACACAAATAACACTTGAATATATCATAATCATGAAGCACAAATTCAAGATGCTATAAACATACAAATAAATGCTAGAAACATAGAATGTATTCAATAAGTATTCTAGCCAAAGATATAGAGCATGGATATATTGATAAATCAATTAAATCCTAGATGTCTCTAAAAACACATACAAGAGCTTTAATCCTAGATTTCATCAATCAAAGGATCAAAAAACATTTCAAGGATTATCAATCATAAAATGATTCAATCAAGTCTCAAATAATCCTAGATGTCAATCTAATCACAAAACAACTCTCAAACATGTGAAAATCATAGAATCAAAAATTCTAGTTCACATATGTCTCTAATTAGACATTTGATTAAGATTGATTATGAAGCTATCTTTCTCAATAGCATTCACCAAACATATACATACATATAGAAGAAGTAATCCCAGGCAAATTGAAGGTTATAAAAGAAGAAATCTCAAAGATATGAACTCTACCTTGCAATCACGAGCTGGTTCATTTTTGATAGTGAAACCACCACAAACGTCAATCATACAGCTGCAAGACCACTTGGAAAAGGTAGAGGACTTGATTACAAACACTCTCCAATTTGAATCAACCAAATCTGACTTCGTATGAGAAAGTTATGGTGTTTGGAAGGTGAGAAAAATTGTAGAGAATTTTCTGGTGAGTTTTCTTTCTTTTCTTCTTACTTAAAATGAATGGGAGGGAATGGAAATATTTAAAAGGAAGAGAGAGAGGGAAGGAACCGACCAATGAGGAGCATCCACATCAGCCTCCATGTGTGGTTGCATGTGCCACACATGGGCAGAGAGGTGTTCTGCTTGTGTGGAACACGTGGCTCACATGTGGCCTCCCAAGCATGGCTTTTGGTCATGCAAGCTCCTTTCGCTCTCCGTACGCGTTCTTCGACCGTATCCGGGCCTTCGAACTCCGATTTTGAATCTGTCTTTGGATTACGAATCATGACTCCCTCATGCACAACAAAGACTACAAAACTTTGATAAAATGTTGAGAATTCATCTCAGAAAACGAAGACGAACACAACTCAACGAATGAGAACGAAAAGTAGCGTAGCTACATCGTTTGGACTCGAAATCAAATGTATGAGTAACTGAAATAATCGAGACTCAATAAGGAATCATAAGAGATCATGTTCAAGTCCGAAAATAGTAAAATGTAAACATATAAGCACAATGTCACACATGTATGCTGTTTCCTAGACATAGTCTTAGAACATGCAATTCTATAATGTATAAGAATTTGAGTTCAATGCATGAGCATGTAAAAACATGTGAATGTACTATATAAATGTTGCACACCTATGTAGAGACACAAATAAATGATTTGTGTGTGTGTGCCTATTGCCTTGAAGAAGAATGAGGTATATATTACCTTAATTGTGCAATGTAGTCCATTCCCCTTGAAAAGCTCCTTCTTGCTTGATCTTTTGGCCACATCCTTCTTTGAAGCTTCAAATCATCAACCTATGACCATTAATCAAATACAAGAAAAACATCGTTTTGATATGGAATATATGCCAAGACAAACTAAAAACCTAATACATACAACTTAGCTATATTAAGGATAACCAATCCTAAATACAATTGCTATACAAATAACCCACAAACATTCAAAAGCTTAACTAGTTGATTAAAATATAATTTATCAACCTAGTTCTCAATAAATCACACAAGAATGTTTATGGCTTAGCTTTTGGGCAATAATAACCTAATCAATTAAGCTATCAAAAGTTAACCCAATCAACACATAGTCTCATTCATGTATGTAGAAATTAATCTAAACACATACAAGTTATAGATGAGATAAAATTTACAAGTAAAAACACTAATTATGTAAGATAATAGTGTTCAACATACCATACCATGTGTGTTGAAGAAGACCCATGCATTAGCACATACTAGATGAACCTAGATGATGCTTAGATGATGATTTATACATGTGAAAATGGGTTGAGAGAAATAAAGATGTAATCTTTAAGCTTTTTCTCGCAAGTCTCTCTAAATATCTCTCTAGGGTTCATAGGATCAGAAGACTTAGTTTGAGAACCAGAGATAAGGATGTATTTATAGAGACAAAAAATTGGGCATGTGAAAAGACAAGTTTGCCCCTAAAAACGCACGATCGGTGGTTTTAATCGGCGGTCAGGGCCGTAGATTGTAACCACCGAATTGAAACCCGAGACAAAAATCAATCAGGTCTCAAATGACAGTTTCAATCGGTGGTTTGGCCGCCAATCTTAACTGCCATTTCACCAGAAATGGTGAAACCAAAGGAGAAGCCAAGGGTGTAAGATCCTTTATTTGTATTGGCTTGATTCCATTGCAAAACTCTCTATATTTGTATTAGTAGTTGCTTAGGTGTTTCTTGGAAGAAAGGAGCTTCAAAGATGAAGAAGCAACATCTCGTGCAAATCTTGTCTTCAAGGGGAACATTGCATACTTGGATGCTAAGGTATCAAGATTCTTCTTCCTCTTGCAAGGCATAGGCGCACACACACACAATTCATACATGTGTGTCCCTGCATCATAGTTCAAACATTTGGTATAACACTTTCACACACATTTAGCATGCACATGCATTTATCTCATTGTTGACAATCTTGTAGAATTGCATGTTTTCTCACTATCGCTTAGATATGGCATGCTTGTGTTGTATAGTGTTTATTTGTTTGTGTTTTTTGTGTTTTGGACTTGAACATGATCTTATTTGATTCCTTATTGAGTTCCGGTCATTTCGGTTACTCATTCGTTAAGTTTCGAGTCCATACGACGTAGTTATGCTACTTTGCATTCTCATTCGTTGAGTTGTGTTCGTCGTCATTTTCCGAGATGAATTCTCAACCATTTTTCAAAGTTTCATAGTCTTTATCGTGCGTGAGGGAGTCACGGTTTGTAATCTGAAAATGGATTCGAATTCGGAGTTCGGATGCCCGAATACGGCTGAAGAACGCGAGAGGTGCGCGAGAAGGTTGCTCGGCCAAAAGCCAAGCAAGGGGTGGCCACGTGTGGACCACGTGTGCCACACGGCCAGAGCTCCTCTCTAGCCACGTGTGGTACACGCTGGCCACACGTGGACTGGCCAAAGCCCCCCCAAAAAATTGGACAATTTTGCCCCTCCTTCAATTCTTTTTAAATCCCTCCAATTCCCTCCATTTCTATGAACTTGAAGAAATTTCTGCAGAATTCTTCAACATTTTCATTTTCTTATTTTGATCATAACTCTCTCATACGAACTCGAAATTGAGTGATTCAAAAACCAAAATTGTTGGTCTTGAAGAGAGCTACAAACCTCAAGCATTTTCAGAGTCATTTGAATTCGTGATTGGTCGCAGCATGCTGTTCTTCAGTCCGAGTTTCATTGTTGTATGTTAAACTTCTTCTTCTCACTTCATCTTTTGATCTGCACTTTAATCTTTCTATTTGATAGATGATTTGTGTTTAGAATGATGTTAGAACATATTCTAGGGGTGGTTGATCATTTGGTAATTGAGTTTTAGCTTTGTGATTTTACTTGAACATATATTTGCTAAACTTGATAAATCTTGAAATTGATTCTAGAAATGATATATGTGATGTGCTTTATGACATTTTCTAGGTTTAATTTCATGATCTAAGAAGTAGGTTTTTAGTGTGATATATTGAATATTCATACCTTGTTCTTATTGATATACATGCTTTGATTTCTAGGTATTTTTGTGATTGATTGTTGAAAGCATATCCTAGAATGTATGTAAGCATGTTCATAGAGCTTGATTGATTATCTAGCTTTATTTGTTTGTAAGTGATTCATCTTCTTCTTACTTTCATTATTGATCATCTCTTTAATTGTCTTATTTGATTGATGAAAAGTAATATGAATGATGTTAATTCACATGCTTAGGTTTCTAGATATATTTTGTGATTGAGTTGTGATAGCTTTATTCTAGATTCTCTAGTTGCATGTTCATAGAGTGTGTTTGATCAACTTGCTCTATTTGTTTGTGATTGCATCATATTGCTTGTGTGCACTTCACTTAGATCATTGCCTTGTGAAAGGTTGAAGTCTCTTGCAAAGTGAGTGAAGCTTTGTCTTGAGCAAGAAGACTTGGCTAGGAAAGGATTCCGGATAGCCAAGCAAGAAGCCTTAGTTAGGATCAAGAGGATCCGGATAACTAAGCAAAAGTCTTAGCAAGGAGTTGCATACTCCGGATGGTTGAGCTTGGGTAGCTTGACTAGGATCGTAGTGATCTAGATTGCTAAGCGAGGAAATCTTCCTAGAGGCTTGAGAGCCTTGGATAGGGAGTTGCTCTCTAGAGGTGTAGGACACATCTTGGATAGAGAGTAGGCTTTGTGAATCACTAGCCCGAGGGTTGATTAGGTTTTGATAGCTTGAAGTGGATATCATAGTGTTGATAGCTTTGAGTGTGTAAGGCCTTTTCGTATAGTGGATTTGCTTTGCCGGTGGTTGTGGATTCAACCTGTGGATGTTTCCTCTTTGAGGTTTTACCACGTAAAAATATTGTGTCTCATTTTCGCTTTATATTTCCTTATCTTCCATATGTTCACTTGTATTGATTCTATTGTATATTGATGCTTACATGAATTGATTCATATTATACAATTGTTATATCATTTCAAGTATTCATTTCATTCTTATATTCCGCATTTTTGAATATTGGAAGAATTTGGAACTATACCTATTCACCCCCCCTCTAGGTATAAAACACTATCACTTTAAAGGGAATTTCAAAGGGCATCTCCAAAGGCGATCATTGTGTAAAACCATGCACACAAACGTGCATGCGCGGACGTTTTCGAACATTCTTCGGGAAATGAATTATACCACACTTAAAGCTAATAAACATGAAGTGCAAGTGTGGGAATTGAATGCATCTTAATGCCTATCATGTCATGGCATTATCATTGAACAAGATGCAATCAATTCAATATGCATGAATAAAATTCATGACTTTGCATCCTAATGCCTAAACATGTCATGGCATTTTAATAACCTAGATGCAATCAAATAAAACATGCAAGAAGAGATGTTCAAGAACATGCATGCACTCATATAAAACACACAACATACAAGAATAAGATTTAAGCATGAGTTGTATGTGTGTGCAACTAGATCTCTTCAAAGCAAGTAAGCACTAGAATTTACCTTTGGTGCTTCTTCTCTTGAGGTCTTGAGAGGGCCTTGGTTGTGCACATCACCAACCATTAAAAGCCTAAGCTACTCTTATATCAAGCCCCACATGTGGTTTGTCCATGAAATAAGCCAATCAAAATATGAGACCTAACAATCTACCCCTTTGACTATTTCGTGACAAAACCACCACTCACATTGATCCTCACAATAGAATAGAAACTAAAGGGATTTTCTACATTACAAAGAGATAATTAAAAGCTATATCTTCAAGTCTTCAATCTCTTGTAGAACAGTCAATCCTTCAAAACAAAGTTTTTATACTTTCCAATACAAGTATATTTGAGATTAATCAAGTGATAAAAAAATAAGCATTTGCAATTAGAATTTAAGCACAACATCATGCAATGTATGTGTAATGCAAATGCTCCCCCTCAAAGGGTTACTCTCCTATCAAAAAGTAAACTCCCCAATCATGCGAATGCTACAACAATTTAGCAATTAGCATTCTCCCCCTAACTACATACTACTCTCCCTTTTTGTCATGAGATGGGCAAAGGAGTAGTCCCCAACCGGGTCACTTGTAGCAAAGAGAGATAGTAGCATACAAGTTATTTGCATAATCATAAAATGCACTTTATGCAACTCAATTAATTAGAGAGAACAAAGAGATTTATTTTCATAAAAATGTGTGATTATTATGCTTTGCATGCAAGATATCTTGCATTCAAATCCAAAAGCAATGGTATTTGGCAAAGCAAATGATAAAGGTTTTCTAAAGAATTCAAATTGACTAATCGCGAAAATTGGGTAATAACGATTAAAATCTATTCACCCCCTCTAGATATTGTTAGGGTTATGCTCAATAGCAAGAGTGTAATGTTGTACTTGACAATCTTTTCATATTAATAAAGCGATTTCTGTTAGTTAAAAAAATCTTATATAGCATTTATTATTATAATTGTCAAAGTAAATAATCATAAGGTCAAAAAACTATGAGAAAAGAAGAATTGTTCGTACATCTGGATATGTATGAGGTAGACACAATTCTTTAGTTAGTCTTGAATAACGTTCACAACTTAAGTTAAAGGTTGGGCACCTTTATCTTGTTAAAGTTGTAGAAATCTTTTACTAGCATTTGAGTGGGATCAAATGTGTTGTGATGAGTCTAAAATCATCGAAGGGTCTTCGAGTAAGAGAATCTAGTGCACTGGGTGCATTGACTGGATCACAATGAAATACTTTTTCTAGAACTGTCAATAGATAAAAGTCTTTTCATTATCAAGACAATCGGAGAGTCTATCTTAATCCTAAGATAAATGATGGAATTATGGTTGCAAGTGTTATCATTTGAGCTATCAATGAGTACGATTATATAGCATAGTCTATCCTCGATAGTTTGGTGGTATTCATTTGTTAATCAATAGATGACTTCATTTATAGATATGGACATTGTGACTCCATTTATTAAATGTGAGTAGAATATCATCATATCGATGCTTTGTGGTTTTGGATATGAAATCTTAATGTTGAGTTTTCAATAGTGTCTATTGAAAGATGACTTCTGGACAAGTCATAATATATATCCAAGTTCAAAGTGTGGTTATATGAGTAAATATGGTAACTTGGAGAGCTATAGGCGGTCTATGAGCTCTTGGCGATTACTGATATTCTTCACGAGGATTCACTATCTCCCATATGATTGTCTATGGTATGAATGAGTATCGTTAACTTATTCCATCTTTATTTAAGAGTGCAATTTTAGTTCTTTAGTGGAATGAACTAAAATTAATAGATTGAACCTAAGTGAATCATTTGTTGATTGCGATTGGGTTATGTCTATTGGAGCTTAAATTTAGATAGGCTCGCCAAGATCCCCAATCCGCACGGACTTGCATGAATCACTTGATATATTCTACCGGACTATTTATGGGTCCATCTAGAATTGTATTTAATATATTAAGAATATAATTTGCACATTATTTATTTCATGGGCTATTTAATTATATTAATATATTAATGAAAGGCATGTGGGCTTGTTTCATTTCATAAGAATAGGTCTAGTTCACATGTGGGCTTTTTATTAAAGTCAAAATAGATTTAATAAAATAAGAAAAACAATATATGGCTCATGTATTGGTCATGGGCGGCAAGGTTGATTTTATTAGCCTATTATATTGTTTATTTTATTATATAATTAAATGGAAATTAATTAATATATTAATTAATTATTTAATTAAGAATCAAAATCTTTTCTGATTAGGAAATATGTTTCCTAGTATTATACTATTAGTAGTAGTATATTAAATATAAAAGACTATATTTGATAAGTAGATAAATAAGGGATTTATTTATCTAGTCAAATTAGGAAGTGATCGAACCAAAATTGGTATGATTTTGGCCCCCATTTCCTTCCTCTTTTGCTTGATTCTTAGGCATTATTCTGTGATTTAATGGTGTAAATTAAGTGTTTTCAGGAATTTATAGAATTCAGGGGCATTGGAGTAATGTTGGTCATTTGGGGGCAAAAGAGTAATTATTGGAGGAATTTTTGGAGTTATCGCAAATAAAGAAGAAATCAGGGGGCATTGTGTAACTCGCCAAGAAGAGCAGCTAGCCTAGCGCCACGTCATCTGCGTAAAACGGTGCGTTTGGTCATGTTTGAATTATGGACCGCTGAGCGCACCCCCGGCCCAATGCTGAAAGCACCCAGCAGCCCGTGCACTAATTATAAACGGTGCGTTTTTGATCAAGGCATTAAATTGGGCTTGAGCCCAATTCAGCATAAAGGACGGCCCAAACGAGCAGCCACTCAAACGCGTGGCCCAAATCAAGGCAAAGGCAGATCTGATTGCACCCCAATTTTGTTCTAACTGCACCCCATTTTTAGACAAAGGCAGCAGCCTGTGTGCACCCCTCACACCTACTGAATGCACCCCATCCCAACTATTCATCTTCTTCTTCCCTCAGCGGCTCAGCTCATGTGAGCAGCCATGGCCTCCAACACACCAAACCCTCGCCGGATAGAAGAAGACCTTCCCAGACCTACCGCCGACCGAAAATCGCCCGAAATTAACGGCCAACCGACCGACTTTACGGTCGTTCCACTTCTGGCCTCCTAATTGGCTGGAATCCGGCCATCCATATCACGCCCAAATTGCCCTTTGTCGCCCCCAAGCCCAAATCGCAACGAAACCACATAAATCGAGGTCGCGGTTTGCATACCAAGGTCGCCATGGTGACAGGGAGTTGTTTTGGTTCCAGATTCGTCACCATTTAGGGTCGCCACAATGTCGCCATTTGAGCAAATTGCGTCCTCCTTGCTGTGCATTTCTGATTGGGTGTGCAAATTACAAAATGCACCCCTCTGTTGGACTAAATGGTAATTTGCCATGGTCAGGGGCTGTTTTGGTAATTTGTCACCCGAGACCTAATTTGAAAATCCTATAAATTCATCACATTTTTCCTTTTTTAGACAACTCTTGACCACAAAGAAACCTCCTTTCTCCACCATTCCTTTTCTCTCCATTTTCTCTCCTACCTAAACTTAACATCTAGATTACCTCCACTAATCATTCCTTTTCTTCCCATCTTCTCCACAAATCTCGTTAGTCACTTCCTATTTGACTCCACCTATCTAGACACATCCTCATCATCCACTCTTTACACAAGGAGCATCAAAGGCAAGGAAAGGATCAAACTTACAAAAGGAGACCCATGGGTGATTTCCTAATCTTTTACTTGCCTTCCCTTTGTTTGTAATATGTGTAATTAAATCCCCTTTCTAGGGTTTTGATGTGAGAATATTTGGATTGGGATTTTCTTAAGCTTTAATATATTTTAATCTCTATTTGTGTTCTATTTATTTTATAATTAGATTCTATGCATTATATAATTGACATGTATACCCACTAGTTGATTATAATCTAGCTTAGGATAAATTGTTATATAATCTTGATTGGATTGACAACCTTGATGGATTGAGAACATAGTGAATAGGATAGATTGTCGGAGGGTATATTAACCGCGATAATCTAAGCCATTAATTGTAACAAATCGATCCCACCATGACTCCCTCTCCTTAATCGGTTAGGCATTGTGGTGGGAAGTTGTTTAGGGATCATAAGTATGGTGCAAACACATTTTAGAAATCAATTGGTTAACATTTATGAGATTTGTTCACTAAAGTAGCTTGATAAGCATATCCCATAATTCATTTGTGATCCCATTAATTCCCTAGCTATTCTCTTAATTTTTAATTCCATTTATCTTATCTAGATTTGTTAAGTACTCTTTTATTAGTTTATTAGGTTTATTTTTCATGTATGTTTGATGGCTTGACAACCCATTCACTCATCCATATTTTAATGATTTATTTTATTGCATATAGATTAGTTAATTGATTCAACTAATCACTCTAATTCCCTGTGGAACGAATCCCACTTGCCACTTTACTAATTTAATATCTAAGTGGTGAAAAATCGGTTTTCTAAAAGATCAAATTTAAATATCATTTTGTTGAGTACACAAACGACGCTCATCAAAAAATGGCGCCGCTGCCGGGGATTGGTGTTTGGATTAGTTGATTTGTGTTATTTCTTTTTGTAGTTAGATTTTTTTTTAGTTATTGTGTCATTTTTGTTATTTTTAGATTTTCTAGTTTTATTTTCTTTTGTATCTTGTGTCTTCTGTCGTTTTTTCTTTTTGGTTTTCTTTTCAGGGACAATGGATCACTTTGACTTGCAATTGGCTATATTCAACCGGGACATGGAATTATTTGCCTCAAGGAACTCAAGGGAAGAAATAGATCATGACTCAAATTCTTGCCGAAGGATGGGGATCCCGAGAAGAAATGCTAGAGGCCATCTGAGCATCACAAATGATGTACGAGCATACTTTGAAGGGATGTTTGGAGGCAAGTGCACTTAGGTTTTCAGGATTAGAAGCTTCGTTGAGAAGAATGGAAGTGCACGTTGGAGCTATCATGGAAGCCATGCAAGGGAATGAGAGCCAAAAATTCCCAAGTCCACCTAAGCTAGAAGAAGCTACCACCATCCCTTGGGATAGTGAGAATGTAGAGCAAAATTGTTTTCATAATTTTGCTAATGAGTCTTCTAGTATCTCGGGTGAAGAAGTAGGAGAAGAGGAGACAAACAATGAAATGAAGGAATTGAAGACTTATGTCCCTCATACTATTTTTCCAAGCTGCCTTCTCAAAAGCAAATGGAGCAAGTATTTTCTTAAACTCATTAAACCACTTTTTCAAGTGCATATTTACTTGCCTTTGTTTTATGTGATTAGGAACATGTCGGCGGGCAACAAATACTTGCAAGACCTAATCGCATATAGGCGCATCATTGAAACCTTGGAATTCGGTTGACCGATCCAAGTAACACGTCTAGCGGGGATGTAAAACCAAGCGCTTGGTGGGAGGCACCCCACCTAGGTATAATTTCTTTCTTTGTTCATTTTATTTTTCTTTTTAGTTTTCACATTTTTGTTTAGAATAAGGTTGTGAGTTGTTTGTGATAGTGGATTTAGGCTTGAATGATCATATATTTTATCCACATGGATTGTGATGATGACTCTTGATGAACTTGCATTAATATATCTCTTGAGTTGATTATGAGCATATAGGATATTCTTGAGGCACTTGATTTAAATTTTGGGATAAATTTTAAAATGGACATTGATGTGTAGTTAAACTCTTTGATTGTGGATGTATGTTGCGCCAAACTTACCGGTATATGCCCCAAAGACATTGAGGACAATGTCTAATTTAGGTTTGGGGGTGTGTGCACATCATCATCTCTTGTTTGCAATTATGTGCAAAAACATTTTGAGCCTAAATTTTTCAAAAATTTCGAAAGTCTTGTGATAATGCCATGTTTGAGCATGTTTTGCTTGTTGAGATTGTGCCTTTGTGTGTGCAAGTAAGGAATTGTGTATCTTTGCCTTGCTTAGTTTAGATTAACTTCATGCCATTTAGGGTTGCATTGCTCAAAGTGTGCTAGTTCTTTTCTCATGATGTTAGAGTGAATATTCAATTGTGCTTGAAGGTTAGGAATTAATAGTGGAGACTTCCCGTGAGGTTCACAAACACGACCTAAAAAGCGTATTTGAGGGAAAGTTTTCACTCTTTAAACACTCATTCAAACACACATGTTATGCATATTTTAAAATGTCTCATTCGCACTTAAATGTTGTTTGCCATAGAACATATGGACTGCTTGTGGATGCCTTGATTGACTTTGTGGACAATCCTTTAGAAAATAATTTTAGGCAATGCATGTGAAAAACCACCAAATTGGCCTAAATACTTCCTATCCCTCTAATGTGTGTGCTCCATAGCCCAATTGAAGCAAAACACAAGTAAGCTTTTCATTCATGAACCACATCAACATAAACCATATAGCCTAAACACTAGACTTACCTTGTACCAAATGGTTTGCTAAGGCTTAGAGGTTGAATGTAAGCTTTGAGGTGTATTAAAATGTAAGGCGTGTACCTAGGCAAGTATGTATGTGCAAACACATGAAAAAGATGAAATGCAATGCTTGAAAAGAAAAAAGAAAAGACAAGCAATGAAAAGAAAAGAAAAGCATGGCAAAAAAAAAAAAAATGATGAATGAGGCACAAAATGCCTAGATCAATTATGTGAAATCAAATGAGCTACTCAAAGAAAATTAAGAGTAGAAAAATGCACAAAGTAGATTGTAAGCCTAGACGCCTAAGTGTGGAATATGCAAAGTTGTAAAGAGCAAGTTGTGCTTAATTAGAATGTATGCCTTAGTGTGACCTTTGGGTGTTTGAAATCAATTCTTCCCATTTATTGACTCACCATTCACCTTTGGCCCTATTTCAACCAAATGAAAAGACCTATTTGATCTTTAGGGATGTCCACTTTGGAAATTTTGGTTGATGCATGTTCTTTTCGTTCATGGTTTTCAATTCCATTCATGAGACAAATTTTTAGAAATTGTGTTTTTAAATAATCATGTGCAATTATATTTGATATTTTGAGCATAAACTCATATTGCATATGAATTGTGAGTGAAGCCTAGGAATCCGTGTGAAAATGAGAGAATCCGGTGAGGATTAGATGTCGAGGCGAATTATATTCTTGTCCTAAAGGCACCTTAGTTTTGAAGCTTAAGCATCTTGAATGTGGAATCGCGTTGCGTGCAATGTGTACTTAGAGTGGCATGTCTTTAATCTTTATTTAGCATCTCTTGCTTGCATTATTTCCTAATGAGCACAACGTTGGTTTAATCTCTTCACTTTTGGTTTTGCAAGTCGAAATATTGGCTTTTGAGTCTTTTGCAAAGAGTTGGTGTTTTAATGTGATTATTTGATTTTTAGATACATGTCCATTGTGTGCTCATGTTTGTTTTGCTCAAGGACGAGCAAAAGATAGGTTTGGGGGTATTTGATCGAACCAAAATTGGTATGATTTTGGCCCCCATTTCCTTCCTCTTTTGCTTGATTCTTGGGCATTATTCTGTGATTTAATGGTGTAAATTAAGTGTTTTTAGGAATTTATAGAATTCAGGGGCATTGGAGTAATGTTGGTCATTTGGGGGCAAAAGAGTAATTATTGGAGGAATTTTTGGAGTTATCGCAAATAAAGAAGAAATCAGGGGGCATTGTGTAATTCGCCAAGAAGAGCAGCTAGCCTAGCGCCACGTCATCTGCACAAAACGGTGCGTTTGGTCATGTTTGAATTGTGGACCGCTGAGCGCACCCCGGCCCAATGCTGAAAGCACCCAGCAGCCCATGCACTAATTATAAACGGTGCGTTTTTGATCAAGGCATTAAATTGGGCTTAAGCCTAATTCAGCATAAAGGACGGCCCAAACGAGTAGCCACTCAAACGCGTAGCCCAAATCAAGGCAAAGGCAGATCTGATTGCACCCCAATTTTGTTCTAACTGCACCCCATTTTTAGACAAAGGCAGCAGCCTATGTGCACCCTTCACACCTACTGAATGCACCCCATCCCAATTATTCATCTTCTTCTTCCCTCAGCTCACGTGAGCAGCCATGGCCTCCAACACACCAAACCCTCGCCGGCCAGAAGAGGACCTTCCCGGACCTACCGCCGGTCGGAAATCACCCAAAATTAACGGCCAACCGACCAGCTTTACTGTCGTTCCACTTCCGGCCTCTCAATTGGTCAGAATCTAGCCATCCATATCACGCCCAAATTGCCCTTTGTCGCCCCCAAGCCCAAATCATGACAAAACCGCATAAATCGAGGTCGCGGTTTGCATACCAAGGTCGCCATGGCGACAGGGAGTTGTTTTGGCTCCAGATTCATCGCCATTTACGGTCGCCACAATGTCACCATTTGAGCAAATTGCGTCCTCCTTGGGTGTGCATTTCTGATTGGGTGTGCAAATTACAAAATGCATCCCTCTGTTGGACTAAATGGTAATTTTCCATGGTCAGGGGGTGTTTTGGTAATTTGCCACCCGAGACGTAATTTGAAAATCCTATAAATTCATCACATTTTTCCTCTTTTAGACAACTCTTGACCACCAAGAAACCTCCTTTCTCCACCATTCCTTTTCTCTCCATTTTCTCTCCTACCTAAACTTAACATCTAGATTACCTCCACTAATCATTCCTTTTCTTCCCATCTTCTCCACAAATCTCCTTAGTCACTTCCCATTTGACTTCACCTATCTAGACACATCCTCATCATCCACTCTTTACATAAGGAGCATCAAAGGCAAGGAAATGATCAAGCTTACAAAAGGAGACCCATGGGTGATTTCCTAATCTTTACTTGCCTTCCCTTTGTTTGTAATATGTGTAATTAAATCCCCTTTCTAGGGTTTTGATGTGAGAATATTTGGATTGGGATTTTCTTAAGCTTTAATATATTTTAATCTCTATTTGTGTTCTATTTATTTTATAATTAGATTCTATTCATTATATAATTGACATGTATACCCACTAGTTGATTATAATCTTGCTTAGGATAAATTGTTATATAATCTTGATTGGATTGACAACCTTGATGGATTGAGAACATAGTGAATAGGATAGATTGTCGGAGGGTATATCAACCACGATAATCTAAGCCGTTAATTGTAACAAATCGATCCCACCATGACCCCCTCTCCCTAATCGGTTAGGCATTGTGGTGAGAAGTTGTTTAGGGATCATAAGTATGGTGCAAACACATTTTAGAAATCAATTGGTTAACATTTATGAGATTTATTCACTAAAGTAGCTTGATAAGCATTTCCCATAATTCATTTGTGATCCCATTAATTCCCTAGCTATTCTCTTAATTTTTAATTCCATTTATCTTATCTAGATTTGTTAAGTACTCTTTTATTAGTTTATTAGGTTTATTTTTCATGTATGTTTGATGGCTTGACAACCCATTCACTCATCCATATTTTAATGATTTATTTTATTGCATATAGATTAGTTAATTTATTCAACTAATCACTCTAATTCCCTGTGGAACGAATCCCACTTGCCACTTTACTAATTTAATATCTAAGTGGTGAAAAATCTGTTTTCTAAAAGATCACATTTAAATATCATTTTGTTGAGTACACAAACGACGCTCATCAGGAAGTCTTTTATATAGTCACAAATACACTAAAGAGTTGGATTAGTGTTTGAATTCTAAGAAGATTGATAGAAATCTTTTGTGGAAACACAAATCCTTTTTGGAAAAGGATTTTGGTGACCACTTTGTTTACACAAGAGGGAGTTCGGCAACCCTAGAATTTTTTAGGCAAAAAATTTGGTCCCTATATATTGAAAGGGATAGAATTCGGCCAGCTCAAGGTTTTTACAATTGAGAATTATTTTCTTTTGCTAGAGAGAAAAAATAAAATCCATCTCTTAAACTAGTGAGAGAATTCGGCCAAGAGAGATTGAGAGAAGAGATTGTTCTTATTTCGATAGTGCACTAGTAACTTTTATACCAAAAGGTTTTGTGCACAATTTCGAATAAGGTTCACGCGAGTTTTAATCTATCGATTGTGAATTCAAAAGTGACCGCGACATTCTTTGTAATCTCTTGGAATTTATTGTGACTAACGAAGAACAGAAAAAGTTTTTGTTATCCATTCTCAGGTACACAATTCAAAGAGAAGGGAGATCACGCTCGTAGGTGATTCACGTTCGTGATTGAATCGGAAGATCTTGCAGATTACCATCGAAGCAACATCAATCAGATCACGCGACAAAGGTATGATATCTTTAGTAGTATATGTTTAATTAATTAAAGGGTTAAGGTTCAAATATGGAAAATTTTTAAAATATACTAAACTTCTTTTTAGTCTCGCTTCTGCCGCGTGCTAACGTTTTTCCCTACACATCTTCCCCTTCCATGAGGAGTAATTGTCACCCTTGAGCAATGGTGGCCTCATGCTCGATGCTCCCTCTTTGCTAGTCCCAAATCCACTCATAGTGTTTGGGTGAATGTATGCAAATGAATGCAAATGAATGTAGTGATCGGTCTATTTCTATATATGTTTTAGGCCCCTATTTCCTATTCTTTATGCTTTGTTCTCGAGTGATTTAGGTTGTTTGATGTGCTTGTTCAGCTGTGTAGGTCTCTTTAACAGAAGTGGTGCAAATATCCGATTATGGAAGAAACGATGTCAAAGGTTGATAAGAAGTGCGTTTCTGTAAAGGACCGCGAGGTAGGCAATGACTTATCTTGCGGTCAATCAAAGTTGTAGCCTACAGGAGAATTTCATGAATTACCGCGGGGTAGGCAATGCCTACCTAATGGTCCTATTTGGCGTCAAACTCCAGAGGTGTTGAGTCTGAATTTGCGCGGCCTAGGCACATGCCTACCTTGCGGTCCCATCTTGCGTCCAACTCCAGTGATGCGTCATTCAAGTGACCGCCCCACAGGCACCTATCTACCTTGCTGTCCTACCAAGCGGTCAAGTCCAATGATGTTGCAAAAACATTACCGTGGGATAGGCAAGTTGCCTACCTAGCGGCATGTGCAGTGGTCTTTTAAAAAAGTATGGTTCGTCTAGGTCAGCGAGAGACTTAGGTTTGAGCCATTATAAATAGACATTAGAGGTCTTTCGAAAAGGGGAGGTTGGAGACTGTGAAATTGGGTGCCATACTTTCTTCCATCCTTGGAAGACACCGGAAAGCAAGAAGAAGACGAGGGATTCAAGACAAGATTATATGACAACAATGGGTTCTTTCTTCTCCTCTTCTATGTTTTTGTTTCCTCCATTGATGTGTAACTAAATCCTTACTAGAGATTCAATGTGAACCTCTATGAATACTCTTTATTAGAAATGACTATATTTTCTTAATTCAAGTTTCGATTTATTCAATTTGTGATTATTTCTTCTTGTTGATGCATGGTTAGTGCTAGACTTGAAGTTAGGGTTTTATATGTTAAAGGTTGAGATGCGCGTGGGTTTCACCATTCTCAGCCGATATGCAATTGAATGAATGAATTTTATTGTAGTAGGATATCGCACGTTATTTTTGGTTCTCTTGTTCTTATACCTAATGGATTCTCAATTATAGTCTATACGCTGGTTCGGCTAATGACTGTGATCGAGAATACTTGATTGTGTGCTTTGTGGATTTTAGGTCATAGTCTATACGCTGGTTTGGCTAATGACTGTGATTGAGAATACTTGGTGTATGGTTGATGAATTTTCTGCTTTAGTTTACATGCTGGTTTGGCTAACGACTGCAGTAGAGAGTACTTGATTTATTCCAGGACCACATAGCACTAAGTATACATAATTCAAAGAACGAACCCTTAACTTGATTAACATTCTTTGTAAAAGTCAATTCGAAGCATTGAGTAAGCATAGTTCGGGAGCATTGATGACCTATTTCTCTCACCTCTTGATCACATTCACATATTCTTGTTAACTGCTTTCTTAGTTTAATATAGTTTTAATTAAATCATTCAAATCAATCTCAAATCTCTTGGTTACTGTTACTTGCTTAGCTTTAATTAGAATTAGTTTTAGTCGATAAATCACTTTTCCTCGTGGGAACGACCCCTACTTGTCGCTGTACTTATCTCACTATTCGTGCACTTGCGAGTTAGGTTTTTATAACATGATTTTAAACATCAAGTTTTTTGCCCCGCTGCCGGGGAATAGTTGAATTTATTGATTACTTCTAGTTTTAGTTTTAGTTAATAGATTCATTAGTTCAGGTAGTCGAGTCATTAATTTTTAGCTTTTTAGATTTTTCTTTTTATTTATTTATTTATTTTTTCTTTTCTTTTTCAGAGTTTACTAGTGATTTGTTTGTCTCATTGCAGGTGTTGACAACAAATGCAAGGTAGAAGATCTCAACAGGGAGAATTATTACCTTTGAACGATAACATATATCGTGTCAGAAATTTAGCAATGGAAGACGAGCAAAATCAGGACCAGAATCAAGAAAGGATGCACCAGGGTCCTAACATTGTTCCTAATCTAGTATTTGAGCAAGAACCCATCAGAACTATGAAGGATTACAGTAGGACAGTTGTGAGCAATCATCCTTTGTGCATTGTGCTAGAACCTGCAGCAAGGAATTATGAGCTGAAGAGTAGCCATTACAGTCAGCTGCCTAGTTTCCATGGTTTACCAGATGAAGATATACTCTTGTTCTTCAGAGAGTTTTACGGAGCAATACAATCCCTACCTAACTACAGGATTACTGAAGATCAGCTGCGTATGAGATGCATTCCGCATGCATTGAAAGGAGAGGCGAAAGCTTGGCTGTTAACATTGCCTCCTGCATCTTTGAGAACATGGGATGAAGTGCGAGAAAAGCTTACTGATCAGTATTATGCACCTCAGAAAACCAGTGAAATCTGAGCCAAAATTTCGAGTTTCTTTCAACAAGACAATGAGACTTTTTATGAGGCATGGGAGCGTTTCAAGAAATATACCAGGGACTGTCCTCAGCATGGGTTTCTGACTAATCAGTTGTGTCAATGGTTTTATGATGGTTTGACTGAAGTATCAGGACTTCTAGTGAACAATGCCTGTGGTGGATCTATATATGACAAGCAGCCTGATGAGGTGTACGCTATCTTTGAGAAGTTGGCTCAGAATTCTCGTCATAAGAACTCAAGAAGGAAGAAGGGAATCTATACCATAGATGCTAGCACAGAGAGTTCCATTCAGATGACACAAATGATGAAGAAGATAGATTCTTTTGCTATTGAAATTGGTCAATTGAAACAAACAGTGTTTATGGGAGAGCGCCAGGCAACAGGTCCTGGACCTGAAGAAGAAGAAGTTAATGCCATGAACAACTTCAACCCCAGACCTAGGAATGACCCATATTCCAATACCTACAATCCAGGGTGGAGGAATCATCCTAATTTTTCATGGTCAAACAATCAGAACACTGGTAACCAATGGGGAAACCATAACAGCAATCAAAGACAGATTAACACAGGTGTTCAGCAAAACTTCGAATCTCAACCAAAGAAGCCTTCAATGGAAGAGTTACTGCAGCAAATGCAGCAGCAATCACATCAAATGCAGCAGATTCAGCAGGACATGATAAAGCATCAACAAAATAATGAGATACAATTTCAGAATATTCATGCTTCAATGAAGAAGACAGAGATTCAAGTTGGGCAACTAGCCGAGGCTCATCAAAGAATGGAACAAGGAAAATTTCCAAGTTACATTGAGTAAGCTAAAGCAATGACAATTCTCCAAAATGGTAAGGTGCTAACTGATAATCAACCTGCTGAACTTTCTGATAAACCTATTACTGTTTCAGGTTCTTCAAAAGAAAATCTCAAGTCCTAGGAGGATGAGATAGTGGTGGAAAAGTCCAAGGATTCACCACCCTTACACAAGTCAGCAAATCCATATGTGCCACCCATTCCATTCCCAGGGAGACTGCAAAAGAGCAAGTTGGAGAAGTCATACAAGGACATATATGACATCCTTTCAAAGGTCAATGTCAATTTGCCCCTGTTAGAGATGATTCAGAAGATGCCAGCATATGCTAAGTTTTTCAAGAGCCTTCACACATACAAAACAAGATTTGTGGAGAATCATTAAGAATTTATGACCGGAAGTGCTAATGCAGTCCTTCAAAAATCATTACCACCAAAACTTCAAGATCCAGGTAGTTTCTGCATTAACATTACTATTGGTGGTACAACTCTGGAGAGGGCCATGCTAGACTTAGGAGCTAGCATCAATTTAATGCCGTCAACTATCTATGAGCAATTGGGTTTGAATGATCTAAAAATGACAACCATGTCGCTTCTGTTTGCCGATGGCTCTGTCAGGTACCCTAAGGGTTATATGGAAGACGTGCTAGTACAGATAGAAAATCTTATTATTCCTACTGATTTTGTGGTGTTAGATATGGATGAAGGTGCCAAAGATAGGAACTGCAAGCCTATTCTTTTAGGGAGACCCTTTATGGCAACTGCAAAGACTTTTATAGATGTCCAGAATGGGAAGCTAACGATGACTGTGTTAGATGAGACTGTAGAGTTTAAAGTCTTTGAGTCCCTGAAGTTCCCTGAAGCAGCCGATGACTGTTATTCTATTGAATGTAGTGCAATTGAAGTGGTGAAGTCGGCAGTATAAGATGAGTTGTTAAAAGACATATCTATGGAATTGTTAGATTGGGTTTGTGATGTATTTGAAGATGATGAAGAACTTCAACAGATAGGAGTTATAAAAGAGGATTATGATATTGAGGAAGTATGTACTGAATTGGAAAATGAGATCAACAAGTCGTTAATCCCATCTATTAGTTCTCCCCCTGCATTGGAGCTGAAACAACTTCCTTCTAGCCTCAAATATGCCTTTTTAGGCAAGAATAAGACTCTTCCAGTGATTATAGCTTTAGACTTCGAGACAGAAAAAGAAGAGAGACTCTTGGCGGTGCTTCAAGAGCACAAAGCCGTTATTGGATGGACCATAGCAGAAATCAAGGGAATAAGCCCTGCCATTTGCATGCATCACATTCTTTTAGAGGAGGGTATGAAGTAATCTAGAGAAGCTCAGCAAAGACTTAACCCGAACTTGAAAGAGGTGGTCAAGGAAGAGGTCCTAAAGCTACTCAAAGTGGGTATCATATACCCTATATCTGACAGCAAGTGGGTAAGTTCGGTTCATGTTGTACCAAAGAAATCTGGAATCACAGTGGTGGCTAATGAAAACAATGAACAGATCCCTACAAGGAAGATTACAGGATGGAGGGTGTGCATAGATTACTGCAAGCTCAACACAGCAACAAAAAAAGATCACTTTTGAAAATTCACAGATAATGTACGGTGTGTTTAACAAATATTAATCTAGAGGGGGGGTGAATAGATTTTAACAATTTTACCCAATTTTCGCGTTAATCAAGATTACGAAAATACCCCAATCTAGTCAATACAATAACAAGTGTAATATGGTGCGGAATTATAAATGACACTTGATATTTACGTGGAAACCCTCACGGGAAAAACCACGGGCTGTATAGTGCGCCACACTCGAACCTCGAATTCACTAAATGTGTTGAACGATTACAACCTACTCCCGGTATATAATCACACACCTACCTAATCCCGATATAAGTGAACCTAGTCCAATTTGCTTGTGTGACCACCTAATCCCGGTGTACGGCCTAATCCCGGCCTATCACAACAAGACTTCAATTGCTTGCGATCTAAGCAACCTAATCCCGGAAGCTACACGCAAGACTTACTTCTCAATGAAGAGATTACAACCTATGTGAATATATAATGATATTCAATGAGCAAATAAAGCTAGGTTAACCTTAGATGCTTATCTAGGATGATTAGATAACAATAAATGCAATCCTAGATGTCAATAGCTAAATGACATGTCAAATAGCTTAGCAAATCATAGATTGAATAACCTAGATATTGCTATCAAAATACAACACTCAATCATGTCATCACAAACAATCTCTATTTTGAATATAAGATATTAATCTAAGAACATTCAAATAATAAAAGAGATGCCTTGATAAATAAAACACTAAATATCAATGATAAAAGTGAAGAACATACCAAGGGAAGAGTGATGACCAAAACCCATTCAAATAAGCAAACTAACTATGCTAGAAAATGCTTAGATGATCTTTGATGCACATGTATATGGTTTGAGTGTTTAAAGGTGAGTTCTTGGTAATTTTTCTCTTGAAAAAATATTCTAAGTGAAAAATATGATATTTGGAACTCTTGTAAACAACCTAAAATCAAAGAGATGTATATATAGGAGTCATAAGTGAAGTGAGGTCGTTTTGAAAAACGCATCAGATTTGGCCTTGTGCGCTTGTCAGCTTGCGCTTGTGACCAGCGCAACATCACCAGCGCAAGGAGCAAAAATTGCATCGGCGCTGGTGACCAGCGCTCCACACAGGCGCCACACCAGCGCCACATCTCTGGGCAACCACTGGGCGATTTGCGCTGGTGAGCTCGCGCGGGTGACCAGCGCATAGGCGCGACAGCGCACCAGCTCGAGATTCGAGCGCTCCGAAACATGACCAAACGACATCGAAACCTTTCGTATAATATATCGTTGGAAAGGTATGGAAGTCTAATTTCTACTCCAATTTATGGAATGACATTTAAATGTCTGTAGAAAACGTTATGGTCAATGGAGTGACCAAAGGTCAGAAACGGACAACAACAGAGTTGCCCTGTTTTGGTTGTCACTTTGGAGATTTCAAAACCAATCCAAACGATCATAAAATATTACGAATAATATATCGTTGGAAAGGTATGAGTGTCTAGTTTGTCCAGAATTTTACAAAACTCAATTTGAAACTTTGTGTAAAAAGTTATGGTCATAAGACAATACAAAGGTCAGTTTTGAAAAACATTTAAATCATTGAAATCCAATATTTTGAACCTAGACACTTTACTCCAATCAACCAAACCAAATCTAACACTTATCCAAGAGAAGAATAAGACCTTCTCAAGTGGTCAGCCATCGTGCTAAGATATGCACACCATCGTGCAAGCACGGACGTTTCCGATCACACAAACGGAAACGAATTACACCACACTTAAGGCTAACAAACATGAAGTGCAAGTGTGGGATGTGAATGCATCCTAATGCCTAACATGTGATGGCATTTTAACCCTAAGATGCAATCAATAAAATATGCAAGAAGAGATGTTTAAAAGACATGAATGCACACATATAAAAACACACAATATACACAAGGTATGGATATGCATGGAATGTGTGTGTGTGCAACTATATCTCTTCAAAGCAAAGCAAGCACAAGTAATATACCTTTGGTGCTTCTTCTCTTGAGGTCTTGAAAAGGGCCATTGAGCTTGGTCTTCAATCACCTAAACTACCCTTACATTTCAAACCCCAACTTGTGGTTTGTCCACGAAATAAGCCAATCAATAATGGGAATCCTTACAACTTTCCCTTGCCGTTCATTGATCAGATGCTTGAGCGTTTGGCGAGACATGCTTATTACTGTTTCCTGGATGGTTTTTCAGGATATAATCAGATTGCCATTGCCCCAGAGGATCAAGAGAAAACAACATTCACTTGTCCTTTCGGTACCTTTGCTTATAGAAGAATGTCGTTTGGGTTATGCAATGCCCTTGCCACTTTCCAAAGATGCATGATGTCGATTTTTTTCGACATGCTAGAGAAGTATATCGAGGTATTTATGGATGATTTTTCTGTTTTTGGTAATTCTTTTGACCACTGCCTTGATAATCTAACTAGTGTTTTGAGAAGATGCACTAAGACTAATTTAACTCTTAGTTGAGAGAAAAGTCACTTTATGGTGAAATCTGGAATAGTGCTAGGACATGTGATATCTGATAAAGGCATAGAAGTAGATAGAGCTAAAATTGAAGTAATTGCTAAACTTCCACCTCCTACTTCGGTAAAGGGTGTGAGGAGTTTTCTTGGTCATGCAGGTTTTTACAGGCGTTTTATAAAAGATTTTTCAAAAATTAGTCGCCCCCTATGTAATCTGTTGACTAAAGAATCTACATTTGATTTTAATGATAAATGTATTGCTTGCTTTTACAACTCTGAAAGATAAACTGAAATCTACTCCTGTAATCATGCCTCCTGATTAGTCTCTTCCATTTGAATTAATGTGTGATGCATCAGACTACGCTGTAGGAGCTGTTTTAGGACAGCGAGTAGATAAATTGCCACATGTTATTTACTACACTAGTCACACTTTGAATGATGCACAATTGAATTATTCCACTACAGAAAAAGAATTACTTTCTGTTGTTAGTGCCCTGGAAAAATTTCGTCAATATTTGATTGGGTCTAAAGTAATTGTTTATTCTGATCATGCTGCATTGAAATATTTACTAACAAAGAAGGAAGCGAAACCGAGATTACTTCGGTGGATCCTTTTATTACAAGAATTTGATTTGGAAATCAGGGATAAGAAGGGCAGTGAGAATGTGGTAGCTGACCACCTTTCTCGATTAGTGGAAGAAGAAATTGGAGAAGGAAGTACCAAGCTCGTACCAATAAATGAGAACTTTCCAGATGAGTAGCTGATGAACGTGAGAGTCAAGGATCCATTGTACGCAGATATAGTGAACTATCTTGCGAATGACATCGTACCAGCTGACCTGAACTCGCAAGCAAAAAGGAGATTCATATCACTCACCCGACAATACTTTTGGGATGAGCCATACATGTTCAAATATGGCGCTGATCAGATCATTCGGTGATGTGTCCCTGAAGAGGAGCAGCAAGATGTGTTGAAATTCTGCCATGAGTTGTGGAGGGCATTTTAGTGCCAAGAAGACTGCTTTGAAAGTTCTACAATAAGGTTTCTTCTGGACCTCTTTGTTTAAAGATGCTTATACTTTTTGTATGTCTTGTGACAGGTGCCAGAGAACGAGGAACGTTGGTAAAAGAGATGAGATGCCCCTTTCAAGTCAGTTGGTGATAGAGATATTTGTCGTGTGGGGAATTGATTTTATGGGTCCCTTCCCATCCTCACACGGGTTCACTTTCATCTTGGTAGCTGTGGACTATGTTTCAAAGTGGATTGAAGCAATTGCAACCAAGACGAATGATAGCAAAGTGGTGGTAAAATTTGTAAAAGAACACATATTTACCAGATTTGGGACACCGTGTGCTATCATAAGTGATGGTGGGAGCCATTTTTGTAATAAGGTTTTTGCCTTTCTAATGAAGAAGTATGGTTTCAAACACAAAGTGGCAACCCCATATCACCCTCAAACTTCATGACAAGTGGAGGTGAGCAATAGGCAGATTAAGCAGATATTGGAGAAGACAGTGCAACCGAATCGAAAGGATTGGTCAACTAAGCTTAATGATGCATTGTGGGCGTACAGAACTGCCTACAAAACCCCAATTGGTATGAGCCCTTATAGGATAATATATGGACAAGCTTGTCATCTACCTGTGGAGTTGGAACACAATGCCTATTGGGCACTGATCGAACCAAAATTGGTATGATTTTGGCCCTCATTCCCGTATCTTTATGCTTGATTCTCGGGCATTTCCCCATATTTAATGTCGTTAAATCAAGTGTTTCAGGTTTTATTAGAACTCAAGGGCATTTGTCAAGAAGATGAAGAATTTGGTGCAAAAAGACTCACAAATAGGTGAAACAGGGCATTCTCGCTATTTGAGCAAGAAAAGTCGCCACATGGTCGCCATGGCAATAGAGGAAATTGCAAAGCATCTCATGGTTGCCATTTGAGGTCGCCATAGCGACCCACACTTGCAAATGGCGACCACATAGGAATTCCACCGTAGGAATTCCAATGTGGGAATGGTCGCCATTTGGTCGCCATGGCGACAGAAGAATCCATGAGAGGTCGCCATTTGAGGTCGCCATGGCGACCTAGAAGGACAAGTGGCGACCACGTTGGAATTCCAGCGTAGGAATTCCTATGTTGGCATTCAGGAGGGGTATTCTTGTCATTTCATACCCATTTCGTACCCTAGCTTTCCTAGCCTATAAATTCATCAACTTTTACAGATTTCAAAGCCTTACTAAGCATATTCAAGCCTATTCTCTCCTACCAATCTCCCTTTTTCTCCATTAATCATCTCCCAAACTCCATTTCTATACTTGGACTTATCTTTTCCATCCAAAACCTCACACCAAATCTTGATTACTTCCCTAGACCATTCCTTCCCTACCATTTTCTCCATCACAAATCCTTTGTCACTCACCATAAGCCATCCACCTATCTAGACACATCCTCCTCTTCCATTCTTTGCATCTAGGAGCATCAAAGGAGAACAAGGATCAAGCACTAAAAAAGGTGGCCCAAGGGTGATTTCATTACCATTTACTTGTTTCTATTTGATTGCTACTATGTGTAATTAAACCCCTAATCTAGGGGATTGATTTGATAAACATTTGGTTGTGGGTTTTTGCTTAAGCTTTGTAATGAATCTCTATATGTTTTCTATTTATTAATTCATTAGATTCTATTCATTATGTGATTGACTTGTATACCCACTTGTTAATTACAATCTTGTTTAGAATAACATGTTATATAATCACTCTTGGATTGACACACTTGAGTGATTAAGAACCCAATAAATAGGATAGATTAGTGGAGGGTATATCAACCACATTAATCTAAACCTAAATTGGTTAACATGTAGAGATTGGCCCTTAAAGTGGCTTAAAAAGCAATACCCATACCTACTTGCTAATCAATCAATTCCCTAGCATCAACATTAATTGTTTGCATCCATTTTTCTTATCAAGATTGTGAGTCTTCTATTTTTCATATCACCATATTTTTAGTTAGGTTAATTTTGTATGTATGTTTGATGGTTTGACAAACCATACACTCATTCATCATTTATGATTTATTTTATTGTTTATAGATTAGCTAATTAAATCAACATATTTCTCTAATTCCCTGTGGAACGAACTCTAAGCTTACCACAATACTCGTTTTCAAATCTTAAAATATATTGCGTAAAGATTTATATTACAACATTCTTTTGGTAATTCGCAATTTGGTAACGACACAAAAAGCGAGTCATCAGGCACTGAAGAAGTTGAATTTCGACTTAGATAAGGCAGGAGAGGAAAGAAAATTACAAATGAATGAGCTTGAGGAGCTTCGGGACAATGCCTACGAGAATGCCAAGATATACAAGGAACGAACGAAGAAATTGCATGACAGCAGAATCACTCGGAAGGAGTTCCATCCGGGGATGCTCGTCCTTCTGTATCAGTCAAGGTTAAGGTTGTTTCCAGGAAAGCTGAAATCACCGTGGAAAGGTCCGTTTAGAGTTACTCAGGTTTTCCCACATGGAGCAGTGGAAATTCAAAGTCTTGAAGGTCAGAATAGATTTAAGGATAATGGACAACGTCTCAAGCCGTACCTGTGTGCTTCAGAGATAAGGAAGTTGGGGTTCTCCCGCTTCAATGAGCCGTAAGGCTCTTGTGCGTCTTGCCCAGACATTAAATAAAGCGCTCGGTGGGAGGCAACCCACCTAGCTAACAATTTCTTATCTTATATTTTTGTCTATTTTTGAGTCACTAGTTAGTGTGTCTTGAACATTCTTAAACCGGTTGAATATAATTATTGAATATAGAGCTTTGAGGAAGATATTATTCAATTCAGGTTTGGGGGTGTTCGATTATTTAATTATTTTTTTTTAGAGAGAGCTGGTATGTTTTATGTGTGTATTACATTTGGTCAGGAGTCAGGTGATGAGGTCGTTTGTGTACTCAACAAAATAGTGATAATGTAGATTTTTGGTTGATTCTTGAAAACTCTTTTAAGCCACTTAATCCTAATAAAATGTGATTTGATAGCAAAATAGTGAGCAAGTTCGTTCCACAGGGAATGTAATGTTAAGTAGATAAATTGACTAATCTTTGAACAATAAAGCAAATCATAGTGTTTGATAGATGTGTGGTTTCTAAAACTACCAATGCTAACTACTCAAATGAAAATACACAAAATATGTTAAGAAAAATAGAATACTCAACACCTTGATAAGAATAGTGATAAAATCATTTAATGAGATAGCTAGGGAATAGATCGATTAACAATTGAATGTAGGTAAGCTAATTAGCTACATTAATGTACCAATCTCATTATGTTAACCACTTAGAGGCTTAGATTAGTGGGGTTGATATACCCACCACTAATCTATCCTATCTAATGGGTTCTTAATCACACAAGGATTGTCAATCCACATATGAATATATAACAAATTACTCCACTCAAGATAGCAATCAACAAGTGATATACAAGTCAATTATAATGAATGGAATCTAATTAATTTGAATGAATAGAACATATAAGAGATTCATTACAAGCTAAGCTAAACCCACAACCAATTGATCCTCAAATCTATCCCCTAGATTAGGGGTTTAGTTACACATATTTGCAATAAATGAAAAGAAGTAAATAGTAAGGAAATAACCCTTGGGTCACCTTCTTTAAGCTTGATCCTTCTTCTCCTCTATGCTCCTAAATGTAAGGAATGGAAGTAGAGGATATGTCTTGGAATGTGGGTGTTTTGGTGGGAAGTGACTAAGGATTTTGGTGGAGAAATGGTGGGATGAGGAATGATGTAGTGAAGTAATCAAGGTTTTGTGTTGAGGGTTGGATGGATTAGATGAGTTCAAGGAGAGAAATGGAGGATGAGGAATGGTGTGCCATGGATGATAGAGCTAGATCTCAGATTTTGTTCTCTGTATTTTTTTCTCCGATCTTCGATGCCTTTGAAGATGGAGGGACTTTCTATATATATGCACTCTTGGACATGTACTGATAACTGCTTGATTCGCTGAGGTGGCGCCTTGTTCGCTGTTTGGTCGCTATGGCGACCCTGGTGCGTAAAACGGTTAGATGAGAAGGTCGCCACGAAAACCATCTTTCTCACCATTTGGCAAGTGGCGACCATGAGCAATTTGTGTAGAGGTCGCCACTTGCACCTCTAGGTCGCCATGGCGACCATAAGTGGCGACCCTGCAATTGTAAGGAGGTCGCCACTTGCAACATCAACGTCACCATGGCCACCCCAAGTGGCGACCATGCTTTGTCTAAACTAGGTCGCCATTTGCAAGGGAGGTCGCCATGGCGACCCCACTTGGTTCATTTGTGGACTTTCTGTCGCCATGGCGACCAAGTGGCGCCCAAATGGCGACCTTCTGATGTCTTTGGAGAATCCTCTGTGGCCATGGCGCCCATGTAGCGACCTCTCATGTCCAAGTGGCGAAAATGCCCTGTTTCTTCCTATTTGTGAGACATTTTCGCACAAGTCCTCCACTTTCATCTCAATTGCTTCTGAAACCTAATAAAACCTGAAACACTCAATTTAACAACATTAAACACAGGGAAATGCCCGAGAATCAAGCTAAAAGAATCGAAAATAAGGGCCAAAATCATACCAATTTTGGCTTGATCAAATACCCCCAAACCGATCTTTTGCTAGTCCTCGATCAAAACAATCACAAGCAAACCCCCAAAGACATGCATAGAGATATTTCAAAGGTTATCACTTTATATGATCAATGTGCGAAGCCAAAATGAAGAGATTAAAACAGTTATGCCATGGTGAGGATTTTAAACATGGAAGAGCATGTCAAGTTAAGATTAAAAACGTGCCACCTTTAGACATAATTGTATGCAATGCGATCTTACATTCAAAATGCCGAAGCTTCAAAGCAAGGGTGCTATTAGTTTAGAATGTAATTCGCTTTGATACTAAACCTCACCGGATTCTCTCTTCTTTTCTCCAAGACTCCTAGGTTCACTCAATATTGTACATGTGCAATATGAATTCATGTTATGGCAACTAATTGATTGCACATGATAATCATTAAAAATGCAATTTCCTGAAAAGTGATCTCATGAATGGAATTGCAAGCCATGAATTAGAAAGAACATGCATCAACCAAATTTGTACAAAATGGACAATCCTAAAGATCATGAAGGTCTTTTCTTTGGTTGTAATAGGGCCTAAGGTCATGGTGAAACAAAGAATGGAAAAATGGATAACAAGGAACCTAATGATTACATTAAGGCATACATTCTAATTTTTAAGTTCCACAAGTTTCACACATATTGTTCACACTTCGAGGTGTCCAATGCTCACAATCATTCATGTGTATGCTACTCTAATTTTCAACTTGAGTAGTTCATTTAGTTCTCTTTCTTTCCTAGGCCATTTGTGCCTAATTCCTTGGTTCTTTTTTTTTTTTTTTTTTTTTTTTTTTTTTTTTTGCTTGCCAATTCTTTTCTTTTCATGCTTTTCATTTTTCTTTTCTTTTGACATTCTTTTCAAGCTTTTGTTTTTCTTTCAATTTTTCTTTTCAAACATTTCTTGCTTTGCAAGACTCTTGCACATATTTACATGCCTTGGTACACACCTTACATTCATAAGTTCAAAATTTTTCATTGATTTCCTAAGCCTTAGTAAATCACTTGGTCAAGGTAGGTCAATTATTATAAGGCTATAAGGTTCATGTAGATGTGGTTCATGAAAGAAAAGCTTTAAATGTGTTTGGCTTCAAAGGGGCTTGGGAGCACACATATTCACATTGGTTGGAAGTGTTTAGGCCAAAGTGGTTTTCACATGCATTGCCTAAAATCATTTCTAAAGACTTATCCACTAAGCAAAATATGGCAACCACAAGCAGTCCATTATATTCTATGGCAAACAATATTTAGTGCAAATGAGACTAATACATGTTTGTATGAGTGTTTGAGAATGAGTGTTTAAAGAGTGAATGTTTACAACTCAACGTATGCTTTTTAAAGGCTGTGTTTGTGATCCTCACGGGAATCTCCACTATTAATTCTTAGCCATCAAGCAACTTGATAATTCACTCAACATTAAGAGAAAAAGATTAACGCACTTTGTTCAATGACACCTTTAGTGGCATGGTGTTAATCTAAACCAAACACTCTCAAAGATGCACAATTCCTCACTACATCATGTTAAGAACAATCTCCACAAGCAAAGCATGCTCAAATATGGCAATATCGCAAAAATTTTTGAAAAATTTGGCACACAATTTTGAAAACCAAGCATCATGGCGTACATCATGGCATTGCGCAAAAGTACCCCCAAACCTAAATTTGACATTGTCCTCAATGTTCATGGGTGGTAAAAATAATTGCAACAAGCGCAACCCAACAAGTTTCAAGCAATAATCCAACAAAGGCAAAAACATCATGTAACAATAATCCGGCATATTGCCCTCTCAATCATCCATACACAAAATCCAAACAATCAACATATAACAATAAGGCACAAATGTCCTAAATCCACTACCAAAATCCAATCCACACCCTTATTCTATGCGGAAGCAAAATAAAGAGAAAAATGAAAAATATAGAGCAAAAGGAAAAGAAATACAAATAAGCATAAATCAACAAAAATATCCAACAATATAATCCAAAAGTAAAACATAATACTAGCGGTGTCCAAATAAAGTGATAGAAAATGCAAATGATGGAAGGCTAAAATAAATCCTAGAAATGCTAGTATGCCAACTAATCAGAATCCTCCTCCTCATCTTGCTCTACTCTACCCTTCCCTTTCGGGTCCTTCCTTCGCTGCTCCCTTGCCAATGCTGCTCTCCTAGACTGCTCCTCTCTCCATCTCCTCTGCGCAGCTGCCTCATCAATGGGAGGACCTCCCACATAACGGGGCCCCTGTTTTGTCAAGGAACGGGCCATGGCCTCCTCTAACTGTGCTGCCTCCTCAACAACAGACTGTGCAGTCTGAAAAACAAAGTTAGGCTCCTCTGTACTAAGTCCTGAAGGTGCGGCTGGGGTAGGTGGAGTCCCTATGATGGGCTTCTTCGGCCTTCTGACATATGGGGTGAGCCTCAGATCATGGCGGAGGTCCATAAAGCCTGTGATCATTGTCTCACTCAAATCCTGAATCAGGCTTTCCAACTTCAGCTGCCTGTCCTCCAAGGCCTTCTGCCTTTCTTCAATCCCAAGTTTGTCAGCATGAAGTATATCAAAATCACCAGTCTGAGTCTTCCTAATGCGTTGTACTCCATCTAGAATCCGAAGACCTAATGGCTGCCCATGATCATCACAAATAGGAACCTCCTCCTCCTCCTCCTCATCATCATAGTCCTCCTCAGGAATAACTCTCTCAAATTCTTCCCTAACACTAGTGCCCGCCTCTGAACTCCGCACTCTCCTACGTTTCCCACCAGTAGGTATCTCCCCACGCTTTATCATCAAGCGTCGCCAAGTGGTCAAGTCCATATCTGACATGGGGGGCTTAAGTATGTCCCCGGATACGTCTACACTCGCCAGCTTGCAGGCCTCTGTGATCAAACATGGGAAAGGGAGGATATCTGTCTCTGATTCATTCCTCCCAATCCGCTAAATCTCCATCTTCACAATAATACCCATATCAATAGGCTGCCTCTCAATGATACTATGAAGGATCCTAGCCACCTCAAATGGAACAGTGGATCCGTGGGAAACTGGTCTGAGGGAAGAATTGAGGAAAATGTGCCAAAAGGCTTGCTCAATCTTCAAGTTTGACTGCTTGAGAGGGAATCTCTTCGCCATCCAGACAGTCATAGGAGTGATGGTCATAGTGTTAGCAAATTCCACCAAATTCTTCACATACAAAGGATTCGTGGTGATCCCTTCCACCATCCTTTCACGCAACCCCTCAATTTCCAACAATGTCGTCCCAAAGTAGATATTAATGTCCATTGCGTTCAAGTAAACGGGAACCCCTCTCACTAGAATAGGACCACCCCTCATATACTCCCCGGGATTCATTCCCGCATAAAACTCCTTCACCAGGCTCTCACTATAGTGTGGAGGAGTGGCTGCCAATCCTCCCCATCCCAAGTCATTCACAGTTGCTGGGATAGGGGTATCCCTTAGACTCTCCAAATCAATGCCTCTCTTAGGCCACATCTTCTTCTCAGCAAACGTCTCTAATCTGTCATCAAAATTCCTATTGAGTTTGCATTTAGGAGTGGGGGTCTTGCTACCCTTTCCTCCCTTGCTTGGCAATTTTATCTTAGGAGCCATATCAAACAATCTTAAAACTAAAAATTCTGTCAAAAATCTGGCAGCACAAGACGCTTCAACACCAATCCGACACTCTCTGAATGCCCACAATCAACCAAAACTACTATCACACTTCCACAATCACAACTATATGAATCAAAACCACATAAACTCCAATCCTATGCACTAATCACTTCAAATCAAACTCAAAACCACCCTTAATGTATCTAGATGCAATGTAGGAAGGATTTGAATGGGAAAATTGAAGAACTAGAGTGATTGCTTACCGGATTTGATGATTACGTGCGTGCCACGGCTTTGGAATTGAGAGAGTTTGAGAAGAGAGAACTTGTGTTGTTCGGCGTTATGATTTGAGTTGCAAACTTATAGCTGAACGCCCTATGTCGCCATTTGTGCCTCTCGGTCGCCTTGGCGACCAAATGGCGACCAAGAAGGATTTTGAACTTTTGCATGTGGTCGCCATTTGCACAAGTAAGGTCGCCATGGCGACCAAATGGCGACCACACCTGATATGTAAAGGTCGCCATTTGCAACATGTGGTCACCATGGCGACCATGTATGTGGCGACCTCTGAATTCTTCTTGTAAGTGAGGTCACCACTTATGTCCAAATGGTGACCAAATTGCGACCCATACTTGAGGTTCTCTTCTGAATGTATTTTCCTTAGCATCTGCAGTGAAACAAAATCCACAAATAAGCTCATAATTCAAACAACTAACAAGACTAGATGGACACTTATTAGAAAATTAAAGCAAACAAAAGAAACACACAACAAATAAAATTAAAACACAATCATTTTATTCATGGCATGGAATGTAAAAACAAAATGCAAATCACACCACCGCATCCTACCATGCGAAATGGAATCATGATGCTCATCACCCAAGTCAACCACATTATAACTCATTTTCTTCTTGACCACCCAAATTGGACCCATAGACTCATCCTGGACTTGATTTATCAAATCCTTCCTAACCCAAATTTTCTTAACATGGTTAGATCTCCTTATAGGTCTATTTCTAACATTATTAGCATGCTTCAAGAATTCAAAACACCTAGACTTAACATGACCCTTCTTATGACAAAAATAACAAGTGAGAGTGTATGAAGGAAATCTCCCTTTTTGCATTGGATGTTGAGGCCTTGAGGGACCGTCATTGGTGAGTTTCTTGATAGCTTGATCCATCCGATCTATCTCCACCAAAAAGTCGCACTCCTTTACCTTAGCAACCTTCAAAGACATCTCTTTCATGCTTAATTCCTCCTTCAATTCCTCAATTGCCTTGTTCTTGGCATCTACACTCATGAGAGTCTTTCTCATCTTTCTTGAGGACTCTTCCTCAAATTCTTCGGTGAGTTTAGCCAAATCCCCAAGCTCTTTCACCGTCACCTCATTCTCCATGGTGAGAGCCACATTGATCTTTTTGAGTTTATGGTTCTGTCTTGCTCACTCATCAAGCTTCTTCTCCAAAGCATATTTCTCCGCCTTAAGAACCTCTACTTCAAGCATGAGCTCTTGGTTAGAATTCTTGAGCCCTTCAATCTCAGAGTCACCAATGCTCTCCACTTCGTCTTCTTGGCTACTCTTTTCATATAATTGCACTAATTCACCTACTTTTCCACCCTTTGTCCTTGGTGGCTGCACCTCAACCACATAGCAACTCTCAATGCTTTTTAGGTCATCATTGCATATGGTTATGTCAATCTCAAGTTCTTTCTCAAATGCATGCATACAAACTCTTCTCTTGCAAACATCGATCTTCATTTGAGCGGTAGCCATGAATGGTCTACCGAGAAGAACTTGCCACCCCCTAACATCATTTGACCTGTCACCAATGTCAAGGACTACAAAATCCGTTAACACCACTATTCCGTCAATGACAATTGGGACATCCTTTATTTCACCACTTGATGATAGAGAGGATTGATCCGCTAGCATAAGTTTCTTCCCGGTTGGCTTCAATTCTACCAATCCCAACTTTACATAAGTCGATAGGGGCATCATACTCACACTTGCTCCCAAATCTAGTACTCCTTTAAGCACCCCACTATCTCCTATTGATATAGGAATCACAAAACTTCCCAGATCTTCCACTTTCCGAACATATGCTTCTTCAAACAACATAGCCTCATCCCTAGCTCCATCCTTCTTGACAAAATTTCCCTCCTTAGCTTGCTCGGTGTGGCTTGGAAACTTCCCCTTTTCTTTCTTTTGAAGGGCCTCAGCAATTTGCCCCATTTGGGTCTCCAATTTCCCGAAAGATGCTTTGAGGTTGCCAAACCTTTGGCCACCAGCTTGCATGAAACTTGTCAAAGTATTCTCGGCTCTTTGGAAACCTTGCATCATACCTCTCATCTCTTCATCAATGTTTCGGCGAGGTTGATACGAGCTAGGTTGAGCATTGTTGTTGTTGTTCCATTGGTTTCCTCCCCATTGTTTTCCTCCTTGTGGAAATCCTCCTTGTGGTTGAGTTTGACGGTAGCCTCCTTGTGAGCTACTTCCTTGATTGTACACCCCTTGTTGTTGATTTCTTGGTGGTGGGTTTAAAATGTTGTTGTTGTTTGACCAAGAAAGGTTTGGGTGGTTCCTCCATGGTTGAGCATAGTTGTTGGAATAGAAGTTGTTTCTGTTAGGATTATGCTCAATAGCAAGAGTGTAATAATGTAATTAACAATCTTTTTCATATTAATAAAGTGATTTCTGTTTTAAACAAATCTTATAGCATTTATAGTTTAATAATTGTCAAAGTAAATAATCATAAGGTCTAAAGACTATGAGAAAAGAAGAATTGTTCATACATCTGGATATGTATGTGGTAGACACAATTCTTTAGTTAGTCTTGAATATCGTTCACAACTTAAGTTAAAGGTTGGGCACCTTTATCTTGTTAAAGTTGTAGAATTCTTTTGCTAGCATTTGAGTGGGATCAAATGAGATATGATGAGTCTAAAATCATCGGAGTGTCTTCGAGCAAAAGAATCTAGTGCACTGGGTGCATTGAACAGGATCACAATGAAATACTTTATCTATAACCGTCAGTAGATAAAAGTAATTTCATTATCAGGACAATCGGAGAGTCTATCTTAATCCTGAGATAAATGATGGACTTATGGTTGCAGGTGATATCATTTGAGCTATCAATGAGTACGATTATATCGCATAGTCTATCCTCGATAGTTTGGTGATATTCATTTGTTAATCGATAGAGGACTTCATTTATAGATATGGACATCGTGGCTCCATTTATTAAATGAGAGTATAATATCATCATATGGATGTTTTGAGGTAATTGGATATTAAATCTCAACGTTGAGTTTTCAATAGTGTCTATTGAAAACATGGCTTCTGGACAAGTCAAAATATCCAAGTTCAAAACGTGGTCATATGAGTAAATATGGTAACTTGGAGAGTTATAGGCGGTTTATGAACTCTTGGCGATTACTGATATTAATCACGAGGATACACTATCTCCAATATGATTGTCTAGGGTATGAATGAGGAAACATCTTCCTTTTCTGTCTTTATTTAAGAGTTCAATTTTAGCTCTTTAGTGGAATGAGTTAAAATTAATGGATCGAACCTAAGTGAATCATTTGTTGATTGTGATTAGGTTATGTCTATTGTAGCTTAAATTTAGATAGCCCGCCAAGATCCCCAATCCACACGGACTTGCATGGATCACTTGATATATTCTACCGGACCAATTTAGGGTCCATCTAGAATTGCATTTAATATATTAAGAATATAATTTGCACATTATTTATGTAATGGGCTGCTAAATTATATTTATATATTAATGGATGACATGTGGGCTTGTTTCTTTTAGTAAGAATGTGTCTAGTTCACATGTGAGCTTTTTATTTAAAGTCCTATGGATTAAATGAAATAAGAAAAATAATATTTGGCCCAATATATTATATGGGGCGGCAAGGTGCTATAATAGCCTTAAATATTATTTTGTTTTCATTGTTTAATTAAATAAGAATTAATTAATTAATTAATTAATTGTTTAATTAAGAAACAAATCTTTTCTGATTAGGAAATATGATTCCTATTGGTATACTATTGGTAGTAGTGTACTTAAATTAAAAGACTTGTTTGACAAGGAAATAAATAATTAATTTTATTTATTTAATCAAATGAGAAGTCTTTTTATTTTAGTCAAATAAGGAATAAAAGATTTATGAGTTGGATTAGGGTTTGAACTCTTAGAAAGTGAATTAGGGTGCAACTAAAACTCCTATCTTTTTGGAGTAAAAATTGCGGCAACCCTAGTCCATTTGAAAGAAAGAATTCGGCCACCCTTAAAAGAAAAAGAAGAGAATTTCGGCCATAGGTTTTTTTGGTGCAGAAATTTTATTTTTTCTTCTTCTTCTCAACTCATAGATAGAGAGCTTTTATTCTACTAAAAACAAAAAGGAACATAGATTATTCTTTGATGGTATATTGTTTGCTTATTCATCAATAAGCTTGTATATACTACATCGATCAAGGTTCACGCGAGTTTCGATCATAAGATTGAGAACTCAAAAGTGACCGGAATAATCTTAGGTTTCTTTAGATTGTTTTTGTGACTAACGAATCAAGAAAAGTTTGTTTTATCCAATCACAGGCTTGCAATTCAAAGAAGAGGGAGACCACGCTCCTAGGTGATCCACGTTCGTGCTAGGATTGAAGATCTTGCGGATTACCATCGACATAAGTCAATTGGATCACGCGACAAGAGGTATTCATCTTTTGTTCTTAATTATATATCTTTAATTAATCAAAAGGGTTTAAGGTTCATAAAAAGGAAAAAATTTTAAAAGCTACTAAACTATTTTTTTTAGTCTCGCTTCCGCTGCGGGTATATTTTTTCCCTACAGTTTCCTTGTCCTTGAAATCCCATAGCTTGAACCTCCTCTTGCTCTTGACCTTGAAAAGTGTCCTCAAACCCTTC
Organism: Acer campestre; assembly: GCA_954870605.1. NCBI lineage: Eukaryota > Viridiplantae > Streptophyta > Magnoliopsida > Sapindales > Sapindaceae > Acer > Acer campestre. The sequence continues at coordinate 6,527,322 of OX940810.1, read as the reverse complement.
ATTCTCATTGAATTGCCTGCTAGAGCCTCCTTCTTGCCTTCCTAGCAACTTCACTCCCGCCTTCGGAAATCCCATACTCTCAATATGAGAAGTCAAGGTCTCCACCTTTTTGTTTATCCTTGAGATTTCGATGGTGGCCTCCGTACTAGCATTTACATCAAATTTCCCACCTCGAATACTGTTGGCATTTCGTTGTTGAGAGTTTTGTGCCAACATCTCATAGATGTCATAGATCTCCGAAGCGGTTTTGGTGTCATATGAACCTCCACAAGCGTTATCCACCAACACTTGGGAGAACCGAGTTAAGCCTCCTTGGAAACAAGACACCTTGTATTCCTCAGTAAACATGTGAGGAGGACATTGGGCCACAAGGCATTGATACCTCTCCCATGACTCATGAAATAGCTCCCCCTCACTCTCATAAAAATCTGCTATCTTCACCTTTAACTCCTTTGCTTTCCTAGCCGGAAAGAATCTGTTGAAAAACACCTTGCAAATTTGACCCCAACTTGTCAATGATCCCGGCCTAAGCCCCATGAGCCATGTCATGGCCGCATCCTTCATACAATATTGGAAGCAACGCATTTACAATTGTTCGCACGTGAGACGCATGATGGGGAAGGTCTCAATAATGGCACTGTACTCCTTCATGAACTGGAGACAGTCTTCATTCAACTTCCCATGAAATGACGGCAAGAGATTGACGTGTATTGTCCTTAACTTATAACCCCTAGCAACCGGGTCTAAAACGATAGGCGATGGTTGGTTCCCGATATCCGGCAAGGCATACTCCCCCATGGTCATCCTTTGACCACGGTTGGTTTGAGTCTCTTCCGTCATCTCCTCTCTAAAAGGAGCTTCGTCTTCCCTCCTAGGTTGTTGTCCTTCAGTACTCATAGTTTGTCTTGGAATTGCTTTGAACTCTCTCACACGGCTAGTGCCTTCTAGTGGGGGATGAACTCCTCTACCTAGAGATCTCCTACCGTGCATAAAACTGAGCACCTGAAAGAGGAATAAATAAAGAGATAAAAGGAAAGAAAAAAAAAAGTAAAAACAGCACTATGAACAAATCAATAACCGCAAAACAAAATACTAAACTAACAATCTATAATATACTAATAAAATGTGAAGAAAAGTCAATCTATGTAATCAATGCTACCAGTCCCCTGCAGCGGCGCCATTTTTGATGAGGTCGTCTGTGTACTCAACAAAATAGTGATAATGTAGATTTTTGGTTGATTCTTAAAAACTCTTTTAAGCCACTTAATCCTAATAAAATGTGATTTGATAGCAAAATAGTCAGCAAGTTTGTTCCACAGGGAATGAAATGTTAATTAGATAAATTAACTAATCTTTGAACAATAAAGCAAATCATAGTGTTTGATAGAAGTGTGGTTTCTAAAACCACCAATGCTAACTACTCAAATGAAAATACACAAAATATGTTATGAAAAATAGAATACTTAACACCTTGATAAGAATAGTGATAAAATCAATTAATGAGATAGCTAGGGAATAGATCGATTAACAATTGAATGTGGGTAAGCTAATTAGCTACATTAATGTACCAATCTCATTATGTTAACCACTTAGAGGCTTAGATTAGTGGGGTTGATATACCCACCACTAATCTATCCTATCCAATGGGTTCTTAATCACACAAGGATTGTCAATCCACATATGAATATATAACAAATTACTCCACTCAAGATAGCAATCAAAAAGTGATATACAAGTCAATTATAATGAATGAAATCTAATTAATTTGAATGAATAGAACACATAAGAGATTCATTACAAGCTAAGCTAAACCCACAACCAATTGATCCTCAAATCTCTCCCCTAGATTAGGGGTTTAGTTACACATATTTGCAATAAATGAAAAGAAGTAAATAGTAAGGAAATAACCCTTGGGTCACCTTCTTTAAGCTTGATCCTTCTTCTCCTCTATGCTCCTAAATGTAAGGAATGGAAGTAGAGGATATGTCTTGGAATGTGGGTGTTTTGGTGCGAAGTGACTAAGGATTTTGGTGGAGAAATGGTGGAATGAGGAATGATGTAGTGAAGTAATCAAGGTTTTGTGTTGAGGGTTGGATGGATTAGATGAGTTCAAGGAGAGAAATGGAGGATGAGGAATGGTGTGCCATGGATGATAGAGCTAGATCTCAGATTTTGTTCTCTGTATTTTTTTCTCTGATCTTCGGTGCCTTTGAAGATGGAGGGACGTTCTATATATATGCACTCTTGGATATGTACTGATAACTGCTTGATTCGCTGAGGTGGCGCCTTGTTCACTGTTTGGTCGCTATGGTGACCTTGGTGCGTGTAAGGATTCCCATTTGTTGATTGGCTTGTTTCGTGGACAAACCACATGTTGGGGTTGATGTAAGGGTAGCTTAGGTATTGGTGATCATCCATGGCCCTTTCAATACCTCAAGAGAAGAAGCACCAAAGGTAAATTCTAGTGCTTACATGCTTTGAAGAGATCATAGTTGCACACACACACAACTCATGCATAAATCTTATTCTTGTATGTTGTGTGTTTTATATGAGTGCTTGCATGTTCTTGAACATCTCTTCTAGCATGTTTTATTTGATTGCATCTAGGTCATTAAAATGCCATAACATGTTTAGGCATTAGGATGCAAAGGCATGAATTTTATTCATGCTTGTTTGAATTGATTGCATCTTGTTCTATGATAATGCCATGACATGATAGGCATTAGGATGCATTCAATTCCCACACTTGCACTTCATGTTTGATTAGCTTTAAGTGTGGTGTAATTCGTTTCCCTAAGGATGTTCGGAAACGTCCGCGCGTGCACGTTGGTGTGCATGTTTTAGCGCGATGATCGCCGGTGGAGTTGCCCTTGGCTTCTCCTTTGGATTCACCATATTTGGTGAACGGCGGTTGAGATCGGCGGCCTGGCCGCCGAATCTAAACCGCCGATCAAGACCTGGTTGATAAATATCTCGGGTCCAAAACGGCGGTTAGATCGGCGGTTATGTAACCGCCGAATGAAAGCGCCGAATGAAATCCAGGCTCTCGGGTTTCAATTCGGCGGTTTTGTTCTGCGGCCCCGACCGCAGAATGAAACCGCCGATCATGCGTTTTCAGGGGCAAAATTGTATTTTCACATGCCCTGTTTTTGGTCTCTATAAATACATCCTTATCTCTGGTTCCTAAATAAGTCTTTGGATCTAAAGAACCTTAGAGAGATATTTAGAGAGACTTGAGAGGAAAACCTTAAAGATCACATCTTTATTCCTCTCAACCCATTTCCACATGCATAAATCATCATCTAAGCATCATCTAGGATCATCTAGTGTTTGCTAATGCATGGGTCTTCTTCAACACACATGGTATGATTTGTTGAACACTAATCTCATCTAATTTTAGTGTTTTTACTTATCAATTTTATCTCTTTTATCACTTGTATGTTCTTGAGTAATTTCTACATACATGATTGAGATTATGTGTTGATTGGGTTTATATTTTACATAGCTTATTTGATTAGGTCATTATTGCCTAAAAGCTATGCCATAAACATTCATGTGCATCAAAGATCATCTAAGCATTTTCTAGCATAGTTAGTTTGCTTAGTTGCATGGGTTTTGGTCATCACACTTCCCTTGGTATGTTCTTCACTTTTATCCATTGATATTTAGTGTTTTATTTATCAAGGCATCTCTTTTATTATTTGAATGATCTTAGATTAATATCTTATATTCAAAATAGAGATTGTTTGTGATGACATGATTGAATGTTTGTGGGTTATCTTTGATAGCTATTGTATCTAGGATTGGTTATCCTTTACATAGCTAAGCTATTATGCCATGTCATATAGCTATCATTCATATCTAGGATTGATTCTATTGTCATCATATAATCCTAGGTAAGCATCTAGAGTACCCTAGCTCTTATTGCATATTTGGATATCATTGCATATTCACATAGGGTGTTGATCTCTTCGGAGAGGTAAGTCTTGTGTGATAGACCGGGATTAGGTCGTACACCGGGATTAGGTGGTCACATAAGCAAATTGGACTAGGTCCACTTTTACAGGCCTGCGGGTAGTGGTAGCGGGATATAGGCCGGGATTAGGCCGTCAAACCTAGATTAGGTTGTATACGCTATCACAATTAGTGGATTCGAGGTTCGAGTGTGGCGCACTATAATAGCCCGTGGTTTTTCCCTGTTGAGGGTTTCCACGTAAAAATCAAGTGTCGTTTATAATTCCGCACCTTATTACACTTGATTATTGTTTTGTGAATTGGGTTATATTTGTAATATTGACTAATCCGAAAATTTGGTAATAACGGATTAACAACCCTTTCACAAACCCTCTATGTCATTCTTAAAAGACACCCACGCTCGTACATAGTAATATGTGTACATTTTCAGTGCGTAAAACGGTTAGATGAGAAGGTCACCATGAAAACCATCTTTCTCGCCATTTGGCAAGTAGCGACCATGAGCAATTTGTGTAGAGGTCGCCACTTGCACCTCTAGGTCGCCATGGCGACCATAAGTGGTGACCCTGTAATTGTAAGGAGGTCGCCACTTGCAACATCAAGGTCGCCATGGAGACCCCAAGTGGCGATCATGCTTTGTCTGAACTAGGTCACCATTTGCAAGGGAGGTCGTCATGGTGACCCCAAGTGGCGACTCCACCTGGTTCATTTGTGGACTTTCTGTCGCCATGGCGCCCATGTAGCGACCTCTCATGTCCAAGTGGCGAAAATGCCCTGTTTCTTCCTATTTATGAGACATTTTCGCACAAGTCCTCCACTTTCATCTCAGTTGCTTCTGAAACCTAATAAAACCAGAAACACTCAATTTAACAACATTAAACACGGGGAAATACCCAAGAATCAAGCTAAAAGAATCGGAAATGAGGGCCAAAATCATACCAATTTTGGCTTGATCATCCGGTATGAAGAATGTATTTTTCACGGGGAAGGACCGCCCTCTGGGCATTGCCTAGGCAGCGGTAATTTTGAAGGTCGAACCTCTAGAGTTGCCTGCTACATAGACCCGCTAGATGTACACGTTCTTGACCATCTGAAATTCCTGCAGAATGTCTCCGGACCTTACCGCCATCAAGGACTGCCCCCTAGGCACTTGCCTGGGCAGCGGTCACTCAAAAGGGACTCTATGGACTTCAGTGCAAGGTAGGACCACCCCCTAGGCACCTGCCTAGGAAGCGGTCCAAAACACATAAATAAAACGGTGCATTTTGCACCAAAGGTACGCATGCAAGGCTAATACCGCGGGGTAGGACCGCCCCCTATGCAAGTGCCTACCCAGCAGTTAATCACAAAACCTGACTCTTCTCCTATTTAAAGGATTCGTGCGTAGCCCTTTCTTCTTCCCTAGGTTGCACACGTTCTCCTCCTCTCTCTCTTCCCTTTCTTCTCTCCATTGTTTCCATTCTCTCTCTCAAGGTGACAGGTATGTTTACTCTCTCTCTCTTCACAATTTTCTTCAGAAGTTTAATGGTTATGGCATGAGGAATCTCTGCTTGGGTGATTTTTGATGGATTTTGGGTTGTTGTGTGAGAAAATTCCGAATCCCTTGTTTAGAATCATAGTGTTTCTTGTGAAATTGCTTAACTTGTTGGATTTGAAACATGAATGGTTGATTTTAACTTGATTTAGTTAGGATTTGAGACTGGATGCATGTGTGATTACATTGTTCATTACAGCTATGATTCTGATATTGATATTGTTAGAGTGATGGTGTATTTGTTTGTATGCCCAGTTTGGATTTGAATATGTTTGATACTTTTATAGTAATGAGTTTTTGTTGGCAATGTGTATATGTGGACACTATTTTTGGAACGAATTGCTACTGGTTTCTATTAAGAAAAACTTGTGGAGTCACATTGGTTATGTATTGTGACAGATGGCGAAAACTCACGTTGGCAAGCGCCCTCGGATTAGTACAGCAGATAAAGGGAAGCGGCAGGCCACTTCGAGGATGGCACAACACAAGGAATTTTGGGATAGGATGAACAGGTTCCAAGCACGGCCCTGGATTATTGAGAGGGGCATTGATGTATCTAGTTTGGAGCAGACACCCATTTCAGCCGCCGTTGCTGCCCGTCAGTGGGAGAGGTACGTTGTTAGACCTGCACGGCCTAATAGGAGTCTTGTGATCGAATTCTATGCCAGTGCTATATCAGAGAGGCTCCAGGATGGGGGTGTTGTTATGGTTCAAGGGGTTGAGGTCTTGATCAAACCCGAGGTGATCAATCAGTTCTTTGAGGTTCCTGATGTTGCCATCAGAGGCGGAGGAGGAGTGGAGTACCTTGATACTCTCGACCCGTTTCGAGGAAGATTAGCTATAGTCATTAGGATGGATGGGCGTGAATAGTGGGATGGGTTGCTGAAGTTGTACCAGCGTGACACACATGTGGACGTAGCCTTTTGGAACATTTTTCTGACGTGTTCGCTGCTATCTTCTCAGCACCGCAAAGAGATTTTCTTTGACCAGGCTCGCGTATTGCACCGGTTGAGGACATGTGGCCCTATCAACATTGGGAGGGTGATTTTTAATGCTATTCGTGAGGCCTGTGGCAATGATGACTTATCCATGGTATTCCTGTGTTTGATCACGGCTTTCTGCAGTCAGGCAGGTATTGATGTGAGTGCCAGATTGGAGCGTAATGACCCGTCCATGCTCACCAGGACTAGATGGAACCAGCAGTTGGTTCTTCGGGGATTGCCTCCCATTGGAGATTATGTGGGCCGCAGACGTCGCAAAGAGGAGTGCGCAGCGGAAGCTACCGCGATGGCACAGGAGCAGCCCGAGGAGGATCCAGCTGTGGCATAGCCCGGAAGTGATCAGTTTAGCACACTTTTGCAGGCTATGAAGGCTCACATGGATTTGCGCATCAGACAGATGGAGGTTCGCATGGAGGAGCGTTTTGATGATGTCGAGACGAGCATAGATGATTTGCGCACGATGATGGCTAGTCAGTTTTCTGTGCCTAGTGGGAGTGGAGCTCCATCTCAGCCTCCTATTCCTGATCAGGATCCTTATGCAGCTAATGGATCGGGATTTGAGCAGTAGTTCGATGACCAGAGGACCCCGATCATGCAGTTTGATGATGAAGAGCAGCAGGATGACCAGTTAGACTCCGATCAGCACACCGAGATCTTACCTTCAGATGAGGATGGCGGAGATTGACAGGATATGATTTCTTTTATTTTGAACTTTTTAGTTTTTTTTTTTTTTTTTTTTTTTCCTTTTGCTTTTATTTGCTTTTATTTGCTTTGGATATTGTAGTATATTTCTTTGTGTCTGTCCCTGCCAAAACTGTCTTGACTGTCAACATTGGGGACAATGTTAAGTTCAGGTTTGGGGGCGTGTCGTTTTGGTTTTTAGTTTTATTTTCATTCGTTTAGAGTCTGTCGTTCCTCCTTTATCTTTGATGAGATGCTTTGATGTGTGCTTTAGAAACAGTATGTTTTATTCAATGAGTTTAAACTAAAGTCTAGCCACTTAGAGTATTGCATTGCATTTTTCAAAAACTTATGACATGCTCTTGATATGATAGTGGATAAGATGCTTAGTTGGATTGCCATGATTAATAGTGGAGACTACCTTGGTGAGTTCACTAAGCCAAAAAGCGTACATAAATGACATGATATGAGTGATTAATTATTTCTACTCTTTAAACACTACGTAGGATCTTAGCACTAGATTTGATCTCTATAGGTTTAACATTGAGCATTATAGAACGTTCATCATAAAAGATTTCACATGCTATCTTTGATCTTGAGTAAGTTGAACCAATGGAAGTGATTTCTGACTATGTGTGCTTGATCTACTTAAAAGGCCTTAAATATTTCCTACCTTATGTGTGTGCTCCATAGCCCTGTTTGAAGCCAAACACTGATTAGCCTTTTTCTTTCTTCACCACACTGACTTTAACCCATGTAAGCCTGTATTATAGCCTTACCTATTTAACTTGGGATCATACATTGAGATTGTGAAGAAGACTTGAGATTTCAGCACAGGAATATGTGCGAAGGTTATGAGAAACAAGTGAAGAAGAGCTGCATTCAATCCAAAGCCGAGAGGAACTGTATTAAAAAAAAAAAAGTTGCAACAAAAATATGCAAAGTTTAATGAATTCAACCAGTCAAATGACTGGTAGTGTTGTATCTACTCTTAAAGGAGTTATCAAGAAATATAGTGAAAGAGGAGGTCCGAAATAAATGGTAAGTGGCGTCATTCCACTTGCAACAGGAAGAAAGGAAGGCCTAAAAGTTTAAGCAAGGCCTTGAAGACAAATTGAAGGCTCTCATTGAATGATCCTAGGGTTTTTGAATTCCTTTTCCTGTTCTTTCTTAGCCTCTACCCAATAGCCCCATTACAACCATAATGAAAGTCTGATTGATCTGCTGGTTATCCTTGCGATGAAAGTAGAAGGTAAAAGTGTGCTTTATCTTGTTCATAATGCCTGATTCTTTTCATGAGATCTTTTGCTTACAAATCAACCGTTCTTTCAATGATATATTCATATGCGATAATAACTTGAAATTTCTTGTGCATAAATTCCATTTGCATATGCTTGAGGAGTGTAATTGCCTAGGTTCTGTGTGAAATATGAGCGTTATCTTGTGAGAAGTAGAGTTGAGGCGAATTATATCTATGGCGTCTGGCAAATATGTTTTTGATGCTAGATTGTCTTGAGCATGGGCTTTTCATTTAAAATGAGCAATGTTTTCAGTTTTACGGCTTAATTTTAGTCTTTACGTATTGACTTTGGCATGCATTATTTCGTTTTGGGCGCTATTCGATTGCATCTCGAATGATGGGATTTTGTTGGATATGTTTGTGGGTGTCATAGCTGTAAACCCTCAGGAGACAAAACTCCTCCTCTAGGGACACCTAGAGGTTTAAAGGCTTGTAGCATACGCTCAATGCTATCGTGCTCCCTGCGAAAGTGGCTTAGTTAGGATTTAGTTTTTTAGTTTGGTTAGATGGTTTTGCTCGAGGGCTAGCAAAAGTTAGGTTTGGGGGTATTTGATCGTTCTATTTCTATATATGTTTTAGGCCCCTATTTCCTATTCTTTATGCTTTGTTCTCGAGAGATTTAGGTTGTTTGATGTGCTTGTTCAGTTGTGCATGTCTTTTTAACAGAAGTGGTGCAAATATCCGATTATAGAAGAAACGATGTCAAAGGTTGATAAGAAGTGCGTTTCTGTAAAGGACCGCGGGGTAGGCAATGACCTATCTTGCGGTCAATCAAAGTTGCAGCCCACAGGAGAATTTCATGAATTACCGCGGGGTAGGCAATGCCTACCTAACGGTCCTATCTGGCGTCAAACTCCAGAGGTGTTGAGTCTGAATTTGCGCGGCCTAGGCACATGCCTACCTTACGGTCCCATCTTGCGTCCAACTCCAGTGATGCGTCGTTCAAGTGACCGCCCCTCGGGCACCTACCTACCCTGCTGTCCTACCAAGCGGTCAAGTCCAGTGATGTTGCAAAAACATTACCGCGAGATAGGCAAGTTGCCTACCTAGCGACACGTGCAGCGGTCTTTTAAAAAAGTCTGGTTCGTCTAGGTCAGCGAGAGACTTAGGTTTGAGCCATTATAAATAGACATCAGAGGGCTTTCGAAAAGGGGAGGTTAGAGACTGCGAAATTAGGAGCCGTACTTTCTTCCATCCTTGGAAGACACCGGAAAGCAAGAAGAAGACGAGGGATTCAAGACAAGATTATATGACAACAATGGGTTCTTTCTTCTCCTCTTCTATGTTTTTGTTTCCTCCATTGATGTGTAACTAAATCCTTACTAGGGATTCAATGTGAACCTCTATGAATACTCTTTGTTAGAATTGACTATATTTTCTTAATTCAAGTTTCGATTTATTCAATTTGTGATTATTTCTTCTTGTTGATGCATGGTTAGTGCTAGACTTGAAGTTAGGGTTTGATATGTTAGCGCGTGGGTTTCACCATTCTTAGCCGATATGCAATTGAATGAATGAATTTTATCGTAGCAGGATATGGCACGCTATTTTTGGTTCTCTTGTTCTTATGCTTAATGGATTCTCAATTATAGTCTATACGCTGGTTCAGCTAATGACTGTGATCGAGAATACTTGAAGTTGTGCTTTGTGGATTTTAGGTTATAGTCTATACGCTGGTTTGGCTAATGACTGTGATTGAGAATACTTGGTGTATGGTTGATGAATTTTCTGCTTTAGTTTACACGCTGGTTTGGCTAACGACTGCAGTAGAGAGTACTTGATTTATTCCAGGACCACATAGCACTAAGTATACATAATTCAAAGAACGAACCCTTAACTTGATTAACATTCTTTGTAAAAGTCAATTCGAAGCATTAAGTAAGCATAGTTGGGGAGCATTGATGACCTAGTTCTCTCACCTCTTGATCACATTCACATATTCTTGTTAACTGCTTTCTTAGTTTAATATAGTTTTAATTAAATCATTCAAATCAATCTCAAATCTCTTGGTTACTGTTACTTGCTTAGCTTTAATTAGAATTAGTTTTAGTCGATAAATCACTTTTCCTCGTAGGAACGATCCCTACTTGTCGCTATACTTATCTCACGATTCGTGCACTTGCGAGTTAGGTTTTTATAACACGATTTTACACATCATGTAGCAATCAAAAAAATAAAAGCAAGAGCAAGGATCACTTAAGTATGTCTAGGAACCCATTTTGATACCAATTGAAAATAAATGTAGCGTATGTGTCTAAACAACCTAGGGGGTGAATGGGTTGTTAATCGATTATTACCAAAATTTTGATTAGTCAAAATTAATCAAAATTAACCCATTTCAACAAACTACAAAAATCAAGTAAAAGTGTGGAATTTAAAAAACACTTGATTTTTATGTGGAAACCTTCAACAAGGAAAAACCACGGGCTGATATGTGCACCACACACGATCCTCGAATCCATTATATATAATAGTGTTTACAACCTAGGTTGACCACGTCAAACCTTACACGGTCACTAACCCACCACTACTACCCGCAGGCCTTTTATAGCAAACCTAGACCAACCCTAGATAACCTCTATATGAAGAGAAGGTTACACTCTCAAGTGAGCACCTCCTAATCTACCCATATGCCTTTTACAGAGGAGCTAGTACAATGCTTGTGCAACTTCACCTAGAAGCCACAAGATTTTGACTCTTAAAGAGAATGAAAAGTCTAAGTGTATATCACAATGATGCACAAATGCAGTGAGTGCTAGACTAAACTCTATATGCTTAACTAGATATTATAACGCAAATTGACATCCTAGTTATCAACAAAGCCTACATGCATATACATGAGGTCTCAAATAGTTGTAGAGTTTTCTAACAACCTAATTGTCAACTAACAAAGCCAAATCAACACAAGTTGTCAATAATCATGGCAAGGACAATAAATATGCAATTAAAAAAAAAATGCAATCATGGAGTCCTACACATCATTGTCTAAATTCAATGCATAGAGATTTAGCTAGAGGCCAAAATGGTCCTAAATGCTAGATATTACAATACAAACCCAATAATGCTATCAAGACTCATAAATATATGCAATAAATAGAGTCTAGGTATTTAGTCATGCAATAAACACCTAATCTAGAGTAAGAAGAACATTAAATGATATTCAATAAAGTTCTAACTTACCTGGTCATGAAACCATGAAGACCCATGCTTAAATGATGCTTAATGATGCATGAAGAAGATGGGTTTTGGGTTTGGAGAGTTAAAGGAGCAAGCTTTTTGCTTTCTCTCTTAGGAATCTCACTTTCTCTATCAAGAATATCTCTTTCTCTCTCTAGGGTTTCTGTTGAATTGAGAGCATATTGAAAAAGAAAAGACAAGGGTGTATATATAATGAGAAGAGAGAAGGAAGAGAAGGGATGTCGTTTTGAAAAAAAACGAACCAGCTGTCAATCGCTTCCGGTACCGCTACGAAAGCCACAACGGTCATGATAGCGGTACATGCTGCCAAGACAACTGCTGCGGAAAATGACAGCGATTACGAGAGCGGTGATGGGAGTGGTTCACACTATCCATGATAGCACTTTCCCAACCGCTGCGGAAACCCTGAGCGGTCAAGGCAACTATCAGAGGCAAAATTCAAGCCTTTAGGAAAGGACATGCAATTTTCAACCTTTAAAGGAAAAGCATGCAATACAAGACCAAGAGAAGAAAGGGATCTTCTCAAGTAGTCACTTATTGCGCTAAGACAAGCACACCATCGTGCATGCGCGGACGTTTCTGACTAATCAAACGGAAATGAATTACACCACACTAAACAACTTTTAGATCTAACAATGAAGTGCAAGTGTGATGGGAATAAATAACATGCATGGGAATGGATTGTTAGGATTATGCTCAATAGCAAGAGTGTAATGTTGTACTTGACAATCTTTTCATATTAATAAAGTGATTTTTGTTTGTTAACAAAATCTTATAGCATTTATTATTATAATTGTCAAAGTAAATAATCATAAGGTCAAAAGACTATGAGAAAAGAAGAATTGTTCGTACATCTGGATATGTATGAGGTAGACACAATTCTTTAGTTAGTCTTGAATAACGTTCACAACATAAGTTAAAGGTTGGGCACATTTATCTTGTTAAAGTTGTAGAAATCTTTTACTAGCATTTGAGTGGGATCAAATGTGTTGTGATGAGTCTAAAATCATCGAAGGGTCTTCGAGTAAGAGAATCTAGTGCACTGGGTGCATTGACCGGATCACAATGAAATACTTTTTCTAGAACCGTCAATAGATAAAAGTCTTTTCATTATCAGGACAATCGGAGAGTCTATCTTAATCCTGAGATAAATGATGGACTTATGGTTACAAGTGTTATCATTTGAACTATCAATGAGTACAATTATATAGCATAGTCTATCCTCGATAGTTTGGTGGTATTCATTTGTTAATCGATAGAGGACTTCATTTATAGATATGGACATCGTGGCTCCATTTATTAAATGTGAGTAGAATATCATCATATGGATGCTTTGTGGTTTTGGATATTAAATCTTAACGTTGAGTTTTCAATAGTGTCTATTGAAAGATGACTTCTGGACAAGTCATAATATATATCCAAGTTCAAAGTGTGGTCATATGAGTAAATATGGTAACTTGGAGAGCTATAGGCGGTCTATGAGCTCTTGGAGATTACTGATATTCTTCACGAGGATTCACTATCTCCTATATGATTGTCTAGGGTATGAATGAGAATCGTTAACTTATTCCATCTTTATTTAAGAGTACAATTTTAGTTCTTTAGTATAATGAACTAAAATTAATAGATTGAACCTAAGTGAATCATTTGTTGATTGTGATTGGGTTATGTCTATTGGAGCTTAAATTTAGATAGGCCCGCCAAGATCCTCAATCCACACGGACTTGCATGAATCACTTGATATATTCTACCAGACTATTTATAGGTCCATCTAGAATTTTATTTAATATATTAAGAATATAATTTACACATTATTTATTTAATGGGCTATTTAATTATATTAATATATTAATGAAAGGCATGTGGGCTTGTTTCTTTTAGTAAGAATAGGTCTAGTTCATATGTTGGCTTTTTATTAAAGTTCAAATGGATTTAATAAAATAAGAAAAACAATATATGGCCCATGTTTTGGTCATGGGCAGCAAGGTTAATTTATTTAGCCAATTATATTGTTTATTTTATTATTTAATTAACTGGAAATTTATTAATATGCTAATTAATTATTTAATTAAGAATCAAGTCTTTTTCTGATTAGGAAATATGTTTCCTAGTAATATACTATTAGTAGTAGTATATTAAATATAAAAGACTATATTGACAAGTAGATAAATAAGGAATTTTATTTGTTTAGTCAAATTAGGAAGTCTTTTATATTGTCACAAATACACTAAAGAGTTGGATCAGGGTTTAAACATATATATATATATATATATATGGCAAAATTTGTTGCGGCATATATAGGAGTTATTATAGGCAAGTAGAATTCATGCATATATTTGATTTATATGTCAAGAAAAACACATATACAGAGATATAATATATTGATGGGGCAATCAAGATATATATTATATTTATATGGCAAAAGTTGGATGCATATATAAGATATCATATATATGGCAGCATGAATTCGGCTAATTAAATATATATATTTTTGAGCAAGTGATTGGCGGCCAAAAAGATATATATATATTATTTATTTATTTGTCTAACCCTAGTTTTTGCAATTGAGAGATTTTTCTTTTGCTAGAGAAAAATAAAATCCAACTCTTAGACTAGTGTGAAATTCGGCTAAGAGAGATTGTGAGAAGAGATTGTTCTTATTTCGATAGTGCACTACTAACTTTTACATCAAAAGGTTTTGTGCACAATTTCGAATAATGTTCACGTGAGTTTCAATCTAACGATTATGAATTAAAAAGTGACCAGGACATTCTTTGCAATCTTTAGGAGTTTATTGTGACTAACAAATATCAGAAAAGTTTTTGTTATACATTCTCAGGTACACAATTCAAAGAGAAGGGAGACCACGCTCCTAGGTGATTCACATTCGTGATTGGATTGGAAGATCTTACGGATTACCATCGACGCATAGTCAATCGGATCACGCGACAAAGGTATGATATCTTTTGGTATATATGTTTAATTAATTAAAGGGTTAAGGTTCAAATATGGAAAAAAATTTAAAATATACTAAACTCTTTTTAGTCTCGCTTCCGCCGCGTGCAAACGTTTTTCCTTACATGGATAACATCATGAATAATCACCAAGCATGTGACACACAAAAGATACGCAATATATGAAAATGCATAAATGTGATGATAAAGCATATAAGTACACAAGTAAGAGAAACACAAATGCAATCATATAAATGCATTGAAAGTGTGTGTGTGTTAAATGACATAGATGCACGAATCAATGAAACACACATGCATGGTAACAAATGTAAGATAGATAAAGATGCATGCAAGTGTGTGTGAGCACCTAATTTCTTCAAGAATCAAGGTCAAGTGATATACCTTTTGTAGCTTTTGATCTTGAAGTCATGTTGGGAAGTCCAAAAGCTTGCCAAACATAATAACCTAAGCTACCCGTTACATACCAATCCTAATGTGGTTTTTCATGAAATAAGCCAATAAAAAATGAGGCACTTACAGAATACACTTGCTAAGATGATTTCGGGTTCGGACATGGATGACTCCTTGAAAACGGACATGATTGATATGTCTGAGTATGAGAAGGAGATTGAAGATTGCCACTAATGAATTAAGGCAATGAAAGATGAGCTTGTCAACAAAGAAAACTCCTTGAAGATTATCAAAGAAAGAGAGATGAGGTGCCTTAAAGAACTAAAGAAGGCCAAGGTCAAACAACCTCAAGCTCAAGGCAACAACAAAGTTTCATCCAAGCATCTTCTAACTCAAGGAAAGTCCACACAAGCCTTGGCAAATCAACCAAAGCCTAGGCATTCCAAGAAATATGGAAAAGTCCTTGAGAAGTCAACCACCCACTTCAATAAGTCAATTATCAAGAAAGGAGGTAACCACATGACTCAACCTTTGAGAAATGTTCATCATGCTTAACCACAAAGGCACCAACATTCGGTTCAAGCTCCAAAGAGAAGCAAACTTATGCACCATCAAAGACAGCCTCATCAACATGGCAATGCCTCGATAAGATCTTAATGCAGTGGTATAAATTCTTACTTTGTACCTACTTGTCATTTTTGTGGTATGATTGGTCACTTAAGACCAAATTGCTTTCAATACATTAAGAAGTGTAGGTTAGAGAGCATGAAAGAAAAACGGTTGAAAAAGAGGGCAAGTTTGCATGAACCTAGGGAACTTAGAAAAATGTCTATGACCACTAGAAATGATGAAATGGAACCTAGGTGGGTTAGAAAGAATGGACCCGCTTGCCATTTTGCCAATGTGATACTCGTAGATGCTATTAGGTCCAATGGACTTGGTAAGTCTATAGCGGCTCATGCCTCCTTTTGACTTGGTTGGAATTGACCCAATTAGGGGAGCTTAAGCAAATAGGTCAAACTTGCATGATTTGCCATGTGCAAAAAGTTGATTAAATTTATACTCTTGTGATAATTGCTTGAGATTGTTGGTTGCACATATATGCTTATATGTTCTTTTTTTTTCATAATAAGTGTGCACCATTGCTTTACTTACAATCCATGTCATATTTATGCTCAAACATGCATTTTTGGACTAGGAGAGTTATTTGGGAAAATACATATGAATGACCCATAATTTATCTCCATGACATGAGAATTTTATGACATGCTTAAAATGATATGCATGAAATGTTTTTGATTGTTTGATATGCAAAATATGTGTGAAAGCAAATGAGAAGACTAAAATCAATAAGGATCTAGTATCCACTTAATCAATAAGGATTTTATATCCAAATTAGTCTTCTCTCTTCTTAAAGGTGTAAACAAGGCTATTATCACACGGATGTTTCATCTGGAAAAATTGAATAGGATCCTTGAATCCATGTCTTGGTTTGCCTTGAAGGATTGATATAGTTGCTTTTAGCTCGAAAATATCTTTAGAAAAACTATATCTTGCTTGTTTATGACAAAAGGGTACAAATTGGTTTGAATTCTCTTGGAAACCCTTTTGATGTTTGCTTTGCCAAATACCATTGATTTTGGACTTGAATGCAACATGTCTTGCATGCAAAGCATCTTTGTCATACATTTTCTTTATAATAAAAGTCCTTGAATCTCTCTCAATTACTTGAGTTGCATAAAGTTCGTTTATATGATTATGCAAATGCCCATGTGCTAATAGCTTTCTTTGCTAAAGCAACCCGATAGGGGGAGCTCCTTTGCCTATCTCATGACAAAAAGGGGGAGAAGTCTTGAGAGATATAGGGGGAGCATTGTGTAAGCTTTGGGGGAGAAGTTTGAGAGAGAGTAACCTTTTAGGGGGAGCATTGCACATGCATTAATTTATATTGCTTTATTGAGTGTAAATGCTTTTTATGTTTGATCACCTCACATGCACTTGCTCTTGGAAAATGCTTTCTTGCTATTTTGTATAGGTATGATGATCTACGAAGAGATTGAAGACCTTTAAGACTTAGACTCTTAGGTTTCTCTCATTGTAACGTAGAATATACATTTGTTGACCAATAACTTTATTTTGTGTTTTCTGAGGATTATTTTGTGAGTGGTTGTTTTGCCATGAAATAGCCAAAGGGGGAGATTGTAAGTTTCTCATTTTTGATTGGCTTATTTCATGACAAATCACATTGGGATTGGTATGTAATGAGTAGCTTAGGTTATTGTGTTTGGCAAGCTTCCGGCCTTCCCAACGTGACTTTAAGAGCAAGAGCAAAAGGTAATCACTTGACTTGCCTCTTGAAAAGATTTAGTTGCACACACACACATCTTCATGCATGTTTTATTCATCTTGCATTTATGCTTCAATTCTTATATGTGTGCATTCTTCACACTTCACACTTGCATCTCTTTGTTGGATTTTGTTGTGTGATAGTAGTAATTCGTTTCCGTTAGTGTGATTGGAAATGTTCGTGCTTGTACGATGGTGTGCATGTCTTAGCACGATGGTTAACCATTTGAGAAGGTCATATTCTTCTCTTGGATAAGTGTTAGATTTAGCTTGGTTGTTTGGAGTAAAGTGTCTAGTTTCAAAAGATTGGATTTCAATAATTTAAATTATTTTCAAAAATGACCTTTATATGGTATTGTGACCATAACTTTTTTAAAAAGCTTCATAATGAGTTTTTAAAATTCTTGTACAAACTAGACACCCATACCTTTCCAACTGTATATTATTCGTAATATTTCATGACCGTTTGGATTGGTTTTGATATCTCCAAAGTGACTACTAAAATAGGGCATCTCTTTTGTTTTCCAAATCTGACCTTTTGTTACTCTAATGACTATAACTTTTTCTGTAGACATCAAAATGTCATTCCATAGGATTATAAATTAGACATCCATACCTTTCCAACAGTATATTATACGATAAATTTCGATGTCGTTTGGTCATGTTTTGGAGTGCTCGAATCTTGAGCTGTAGCTCTGTCACACCTATGCGTTGTATGGCGCTGCTCGACCAGTGCTTTTGGTCCAGAGATGTTGCGCTTGTGTGGCACATGAGGAGTAGTGCAATGCTCTGCCCCTATTTCATAATTTGGCCATATCTCACTCATTTGGAGTCCAATTTGGCTAATTTTTAGAGCAAAATTCATGAAATTTATAGGGCTATTATTTAAGCACTATAAATACATCTCTTTCTCTCATTTTATTCAAGGGAACAAAAGATACACAACCTTAGAGAGAGATTAAGAGTTTCCTAGTATAGAGAAAACTTCTTTAACTCTTCAAACCCAAACTCATGTGCATCTAACATCTTTCATGCATCAATTTTCATGGGTCTTCTTGGTTTCTTAACTTGGTAAGTAGAACAAACACCACATCTTCATTTACTATTCTATAATAGTCAAGAAATGTCTTTGATTGCTTAGTTTAGCAAATCTTCAATCTTATTGCATATTTTGTGAAGTTATGACATGATTGGGTTTGTATTTTGATAGCTTAATTGAATAGGTAATTTTTTCCTAAAAAGCTAAGTCGTAAACATTTTTGTGTGATTTATTGATGACTAGGTTGATAGATTGTCTTTTAATCAACTAGTTAAGGTTTTGAATGTTTATGTGGTATTTGTTGACAATTAGGTTGCTAGAATCTCTTTTCATCTAATTGAGTCCTAATGTATGTACATGTAGGCTTGTTTGATAACTAGGATGTTAAATTGCGTTATCTACATTTATTTAAGCATCTAGTGTTTAGTCTAGCACTCTTTGCATTTGTGCATCATTATTGCCATATTCACTTAGACTTTTAATTCTCTTCAATGAGTCAAAGTCTTGTGGCTTCTAGGTGAAGTTGCACAAGCATTGTACTAGCTCCTCTATAAAAAGCATGTGGGTAGATTAGAAGGTGCTCACGCCAAGAGTATGTAGGGAAAAAATACGTGCACGCAGCGGAAGCGAGACTAAAAAGAGTTTAGTATATTTTAAAAATTTTCCCATATTGAACCTTAAACCTTTAATTAATTAAGCAATATATACCAAAAGATATCATACCTTTGTCGCGTGATCCTATTGACTATGCGTCGATGGTAATCCGCAAGATCTTCCAATCCGATCACGAACGTGAATCACTTAGGAGCGTGGTCTCCCTTCTCTTTGAATTGTGTACCTGAGAATGGACAACAAAACTTTTCTGATTTCTGTTAGTCACAAAAATTCCAATAGATTGTTAAGAATGTCCTAGTCACTTTTGAATTCACAATCGTTAGATTGAAACTCGCGTGAACCTTATTCGAAATTGTGCACAAGACCTTTTGATGTAAAGATCACTAGTGCACTATCGAAATAAGAACAATTCTTCTCACAATATCTCTTGGCCGAATTTCACACTAGTCTAAGAGTTGGATTTTATTTTTCTCTAGCAAAAAAAAAATCTCTCAAAAGCAAAAACTAGGGTTTCAAAAAATATATCAAGAATATATATATATCTATTGCCACAAAATATATATAAAGAATATATATATATCAATTGCCGCAAAATATATTTGTCCAAATATATAGCACTGATATATACCACATGCATGCCTATGTAAAACACCTAATATAAATATATATATCGTGCAATAACTGCACGCCTCTTATATATATGTTTTTGTTTTTGTTTAAAAACCTTGCATGCATTATATGTATATATTTGTCTATTACAATTAATATTGCACGCACTTTTAATATATATATATTCTGTATTATATTCAAACACTGCATGCATTTAAAAAATATATATTTGTTTTGTATTCAAACACTGTATATCAAACCCTAATCCAACTCTTTAGTGTATTTGTGACTATATAAAAGACTTCCTAATTTGACTAAACAAATAAAGTCTTTTATATTTAGTATAATACTAATAGTAGTATACTACTAGGAAACATATTTCCTAATCAGAAAAAGATTTGATTTTTAATTAAATAATTAATTAACATATTAATTAATTTCCATTTAATTAAATAATAAAATAAAACAATATTATGAGCTAAAATTTAGCCATTGCCGCCCATGACTAGAACTTGGGCCTACATATTGTTTTCTTATTTTATTTAATCCATTTGGACTTTAATAAAAAGCCTACATGTGAACTAGACCCATTCTTACTAAAAGAAACAAGCCTATATGCCTTTCATTAATATATTAATATAATTAAACAACCCATTAAATAAATAATGTGCAAATTATATTCTTAATATATTAAATACAATTCTAAATGGACCCACAAATAGTCCGGTAGAATATATCAAGTGATTCATGCAAGTCCGTGCGGATTGGGGATCTTGGCGGGCCTATCTAAATTTAAGCTCCAATAGACATAACCCAATCACAATCAACAAATGATTCACTTAGGTTCAATCTATTAATTTTAGTTCATTCCACTAAAGAACTAATATTGCACTCTTAAATAAAGATGGAATAAGTTAACGATACTCATTCATACCCTAGACAATCATATGGGAGATAGTGAATCCTCGTGAAGAATATCAGTAATCGCCAAGAGCTCATAGACCGCCTATAGCTCTCCAAGTTACCATATTTACTCATATGACCACACTTTGAACTTGGATATATATTATGACTTGTCTAGAAGTCATCTTTCAATAGACACTATTGAAAACTCAACGTTAAGATTTCATATCCAAAACCACAAAGCATCCATATGATGATATTCTACTCACATTTAATAAATGGAGCCACGATGTCCATATCTATAAATGAAGTCCTCTATCGATTAACAAATGAATACCACCAAACTATCGATGATAGACTATGCTATATAATCGTACTCATTGATAGCTCAAATGATAACACTTACAACCATAAGTCCATCATTTATCTCAGGATTAAGATAGACTCTCCGATTGTCCTAATAATGAAAAGACTTTTATCTATTGACGGTTCTAGAAAAAAGTATTTCATTGTGATCCAGTTCAATGCACCCAGTGCACTAGATTCTTTTACTCGAAGACCCTTCGATGATTTTAGACTCATCACAACACATTTGATCCCACTCAAATGCTAGTAAAAGAATTCTACAACTTTAACAAGATAAAGGTGCTCAACCTTTAACTTAAATTGTGAACGTTATTCAAGACTAACTAAAGAATTGTGTCTACCTCATACATATCCAGATGTAAGAACAATTCTTCTTTTCTCATATCCTTTTGACCTTATGATTATTTACTTTGACAATTATAATAATAAATGCTATATAAGATTTTGTTAACAAAACAAAAATCACTTTATTAATATGAAAAGATTGTCAAGTACATCATTACACTATTGCTATTGAGCATAACCCTAACAGAGTAGTGGATCATGGAGATCACTTGAAGGTGTAACCTTCTCTTCATATATAGGTTGTCTAGGGTTGGTATAGGTTTGCTATTAAAGGCCTACGGGTAGTAGTGGTGGGTTAGTGACCGAGAATGGTTGAGGTCAACCTAGGTTGTAAATATCATTACAAGTAGTGGATTCGAGGACCGTGTGTGGTGCACATATCAGCTCGTGGTTTTTTCTTGTTGAAGGTTTCCACGTAAAAATCAAGTGTTCTTTAATTTCCGCACTTTACATTTGATTTTTATTGTTTGTTGGATTGAGTTAATTGTGATTAATTTTGACTAATCAAAAAATTGGTAATAATCAATTAACAACCGATCCACCCCCTTTAGGTTATTTTAGACACACATGTAATATATATTTTCAAAGACAAGTTAATAAGTGTTGTTTAGGTCGTCACTACGAACCTTAAACAACTTCCCATCAAAATGCCTAACCGATTAATGAAAGGGGGTCAAGGTGAGATCGATTAGTAATAGTGACGATCAATGGCCTAGGCAATTGGGGTGATATCCCCTCCAACAACCTAACCTATTCACTATGTGCTACAATTAATCAAGTGTGTCAATAACTTAACCAATTTTATCACAAATAAATCCTACAACATATTATAATCAACAAGTGTGTCAATACTCAATCAATCACATATGTACAAGATCTAATTAAAAAGTAAATAGAACTATAATTATGCAAACATAATATTCAAATTTTTAATAAATACTCAATGTCCAAAAAGTCTCTCAAATCATCCCCCTAAAATGGGGGTTTAATTACATATAATAACAAGCAAAGAATGGAAGTAAAATGTAAAGAAATCACCATTGAGTCTCTCTTGTAAGCTTAATCCTTCCTTGAGCTTTCTTGCTTGAGTCTTGTGCAAAGATTGGGTGTTCAGGATGTGTCTAGATAGGTAGAGTCATATGGAAAGTGACAAAGGAATGGTGTGGAGAAAATGGATAAAGTGGAGTGATTTAGGTGGAGTAATCTAGATGTTTATTGGAGAGGAGAGATGGTAGGATTTGGAATGGTGGAAGAAAGGAGGTTTCTTGATTGATCAAGAGTTGTTTTCAAAAAAGGCAGTGATGTATTTATAGGATATTGGAATTAGGTCACAGATGGTCAATTACCAAAACACCCTTCTTGCATGGCAAAGTACCATTTAGTCCCTAAAAGGGTGCCATTCCATAAATTTTAGACCAATCAGATTTGGTCGCTATTGAGATTTCGCGGCGACATTCAGGTGACAATTTTGGCAATGCAATCAGGTGCCAAAAACACTTCATGTTGCTATGGCGACGAAGAATGAGCAACCGCGGCAATTTGCTAGGCATTTTCGCAGTGGGTTTCACAGCGACAAATGGAGGCAACATCGGCGAATGGTGATGGTGAGCTAAGTCGTTGTTGATCGGACTCATGGTGAGCTTACCATTCTTTTGGTCCGAAAATCGACTGGGATAAAGCGAGGGAGAGGTGCTTCCAGCAGCTGGACAAAGGCTAGGGTTTGGTGGTCACCATAGCTTATTCGTGAAATTGAAGGAAGAAGAAGAAGTTGAGAAAATGGGGTGTGCTTAGTATTGGGCCGGGGTGTACACTGGCTTAGACCGGGTGAGCTCACCTCACTTGATTACTTGATCAATTGGATTAGGCCATGCCTTTGGGCATCACGTTTGGGCCACGCCGCTTTGCCCACCTAATTGAAACGCGCTGTTTCGCTAAATGAGGTTGAGTGAGCTGTCTGATTTGCGTGGCAAATTACGATACGCTCCCCTACATTCTTATAATATCACAATAACTTCAATCCTTCCTCATTATTTACACTTTTACCCCTATTTGACCAAAATTACTTCAATGCCCTTCAACTTTATAAATACTTGAAAATACTCAATTCACACAATTAAACCACGAGATATTGCCCAAGAATCAAGTAAAAAGAAAAGGAAATAAGGGCCAAAATCATACCAATTTTGGTTTGATCATATTCCAGGCATCCTGACTCCAACCCCAACTAGGTACCAGTGTTCAAGTTAGAGGTGACTTTTGTTAACCTCTTAAAAAAGTGGGGGTCCAAAGAAGAATTTTTCATCCATGCCAAGATCATTTGAAGTAGAAGGATACCACAGAAAGCATCCGTCTACCCCGGAAAAAGGACAAGACTAGTATACATAGAAACCCATCGAAAAGGGATCTGGATCACGGTCACCCAGATCCCCAGGTACCAGGAAACATGAAAGTCAAGGTCCTGAGAACCCTGCTACCACATCATCCAAGTACCCTGATACTCAAAAAATACTGATACCACGATCTACTAAGATGCGGGATACCCCGATACCTGATCCCTTCTAAGACCAGTCTAATAACGAAGGAGTTTATAATACACTAAAAGAGAAAATATCAAGGAAGAAAGGATTGGTACAACAAGGAACCGGAACCATGCTACAGGAAGGACAATATGCCCCAACATTTGAATACAAAGAAAGTTGACTTCTCCCACCATTTGTAAACTCCATTTTAAATGGGATTAGTCAACTCTGTCAAATTTGCTGAGAAAGGAAACAAATCACTTGATGATGGGATCATCCCCTCGCTTAAACGAAGCCACAATCAACGTCCCTTTGATTGCTAAATTGATTGACTGATTATCGGAGTGATTAGCAAGAAAAGGGATCTATAAATGTTACAAGACTCTCAAGAGAAAGGGGATCCGATTTTGAATCCACATCCTTACAGCTTTTCCACTTATCAATTAGCACAAGATCGCCATCGCCAACTATATCAGAAATATCCTACATAAATCTCCCAGGAATCTCCATTGTACTTTTTCATTGTATCTGATTAATAAAAAGACTTGTTTTTCCCCTTTTAAGATATAAAATACTGATTTATCTTAATCTTTGATCACCTTTGTATTTAGCTTGCTTTATTGAGAATATACAGGTATCAAGCGTGATATCTCTCCAACTGTGATCTACCTTGGTCATGGTTTAAGAGTTGTTATTTAGAAATTAACCCCCTTTAACGATTTTCCATTAACAAATTTTTTTAATATATGTTTGTCATAGGAATTAGAATTTTGATTAGTTGAAATTTAAATTTATCTAACAAGTTTATTTATTTATTTATATTTTATTTTAAATTTCTAACAACTCATATAGGTTTTTTTTTATATTTTTTTTTTCATAAAAATGGACTGATCTAAGGGGAAAAAGCATCACAAGCGATCATATGCTAAAAAACCCCTAGACAGTATCTGTATATAAAAGAGATAAAAGAAAGTAAAAAGTGACAAAAAGCAACAAAGCACAAAGAGCCAGGGAAAACAACCCCAAACAAAAAGAGGCACGTAGGCCACACCAAAAAGAAAAAGAAAACATCAAGAAAAACGAAAAGACTCGCGGCCCATGCAGTCATTGCCAACTAAAGAAGAACAGAATGGCGGGACAGAGAACCACCAAGAATCTGTCTGAAGCTCCAAAGCATGCTTAGAAAGCGTATCTGCAACTATTAACAAATTTTGTTATATATAAATTTTGTTCAATTATTAACAAATCAAATCTTGTAGTCAAGTGGTAAGGACTTAAAACTTTTGACTTTAGGTCTCAAGTTCAATTCCTAATTGTTAACCGCCAAAATTGGCAAAGGACCAAAGAAGAATTTTCCACCTCAACACAAGAAAGGTATAGGAGTGCGAACACAATCCGGATACCTCGACAGAGTGGATCCCGATTGATCCAAATACACACCTCCTTCAGCAGGGTCCATCCCGCCAGCATCTTAGCTCAACAAAATGGCCAAGAGCCAAAGTACTCACTAGAACTCACAGTGGGATCAAACCCGGCTATGACCGGGCTTCCTATAGACCCCGCATCACCCCGACACAGCTTCCTATGGACCCCGCATCACCCCGACACAGCTTCCTAAAGACCCCGCAGCACCCCGAGACGGAGTTCTACTGAGCATCCTGCAACAAAGTCAGCTACATATCCCCCCACTACCATCGATAGGATGCTTACTAGATGTAGACAGCCCGCTAAGCAGAAGAGCACCAGGAAGCAGGATTCTAACGCCAAGAAATAAAAGCTCCACAAAAGATCCAGTAAAACGCCGCCGTACAAAAGAGTTATACTCCTTCCTGCCAGAGAATCCTATTTTGAATAGGTCAGCACAGTAAAAGTCCAATTAGGAAGGTGAGAGATTGACTCCTCCTAGAAAGGAAAGACTGGATTCTGCACGTAAAACTCCGAGATTACCTCCTAAAAAGAAGAGGATCTGGCAGCTGCCAAACCCTAACCCGAGATTGTAGGAGTGCATGGCAAGCAAGCAGGACCGATATATATCAGCTTATTCATCGGAAAAAGGGGGGCTCTTCGGAAAAGAAAAAAAAAACCCTACACTCTACTTATCGACAGGCACAGTTTCGCCACCATCACCATCTCCGTAACCTTTGTAGGATCTCCATACACCATTGTAACCCATATAAGAAATAGTTCACATATTGTAATGTGAAAGGACGATCAAATAAAATTTATTGTTGAGTGATTTTTTGTACTCTATATAGTACTTGCATCGATAGGGACTTAGTCGGTATCAAACAACGTGATACCCCTCCGACCAGGGTCAGTCTCGATCTTGGTCCCTTTAAAGTTGTTATTTGGAATTCCATCTCAATAACGATTTTCAGGTAACACTAATAATGACAATGAGGGCAAGACCGGAGGTGGGCGGCGGGGGGTGCTAGTGGTGGAGGTGGAGGTGGAGGTGGTGTATAAATATAAAAAATGTTATTTAATTAAATATTATAATTAAATATTAAATAATGACAGTTTTTAATTAAATATTATTGTAAGTGCCTCTTTGTTGATTGGCTTATTTCGTTGACAAAACCGCAATGGGGTTCAATCTTGTAAGGGTAGCTTAGGATTGAAGGTTTCCTTCTCTAATGCTTAAGGACCTCATTGTGAATTACTAGAGCTTCATGGAAGGTAACCGCTTGATCTTGACTCTTTATGTGAAGAGATTTAGTTGCCCACACACACACATTTCATGATCTTATGTTCTATATTGTTTGTTGTGTGATTTGTGTTGTTGCATATTAGTTTTCATGCATGATCACTCTATCATTGTGTATTAATTCTTTGGCATGTTTATTGGCCTTGGAAATTGCTTGAAGGCTTTTATAGAGGTCAATTTTTACCTCAGACCGCTCCCAAGACCGCTGTGATTTTCTTCGCAGCGGTAGGACAGCGGTTCGCGGACAGTGGAGTCCGCTTCCGGGACCGCTCCCGAACCGCTGCCATTTTATAGGCAGCGGTGGCCTTGGCAGCGAAGACCGCTGCCCAACCGCTGCCGCTTTGGCAGCGGTAAGGCAGCGGTTCTTCTGCGACGTTTCGTTTCTTAATTCAAACGACGCCGTTTTGCTCTGCCTCTTATATATATATGTCTTGTTTGCTTTGGCTTCGTTTTTAGAGAGAAAGTTTACACTTTTGAGAGCCTTTTGAGTTGCTTCCAAGCTAAGGTATCAAGAACACTTTTTTATCTCTCAAAACATCAAAACCCATCATTCTTACATGATTCATTCATCATCTAGCATGTTCTAGTATGATTCTCTTAGGGTTCTCATCTTTGCTTACATGACTTGTAGTTAGAACATCTTTGCATCACTTCACATGTTCTTTCTCTACAAGATTGCTCTTTTATTACTTGACTAGTTTCAAGATTGCTTCTTTATGACTTGACTTAGTTTCAAGATTGTGTTATTGTGTTTTGTGAGTTGTATTGTGGTAGATATTGCATATAGGACTTTGTTTGTCTATTTTGTTATGTTTTATGCATGCCACTTAGTGAGATGATATCTAGGAATGTCTAACATGTTCATCCATGCCTAGATAAGCTAAAATGTCTAACCTTGCATTTTGAGCATCTTGAATATTACACATATTCACACTAGGTTGTTTTATCTCTTCATTTAGAGTCAAGTCTTGTATTTGCCTTGTTGGTAGTTTGCAAGCATGAACTAGGTTCACTTCTAAAGGCCCGTGGGTAGCAAAGACGGATTAGTAATCTTAGGTGTGATGCGGTCAACCTAGATTGTAATCGTATTTGCAAGTAGTGGATTGAGGTTCTAGTGTGGCGCACTAAACAGCCCGTGGTTTTTTCCCCGTGTGGGTTTCCACGTAAAAATCATGTGTTATTTACTTTCCGCATTCTCTACACATGATTTCATTTATTGACTAGTTGGGGTTATTTTGTAATCTTGATTAATCTCGAAAAATTGGTAACAAGGGATTAAAATCTATTCACCCCTCCTCTAGATTATATTAGGACTCGTTTATATTTATTTTCAATTGGTATAAGAGCAGGTTCCTTAACATAATTAGGAGATCCCTTGCTCTTGTTTGAGTCCCTTGCATTTGTTTGCATTTGTTTTGCTTGTTTGTGTGCATTCATATCATTCTCACCCAAACACTATGAGTGGAAATGGTATTGGAGGCGAGGGTGCCTCTAGCACAAGACCTCCCTTGCTCACCGGAGTCAATTACGCATCATGGAAGGGCAAAATGGAAGCATATGTGTGCCAAATTCATGATCGGGCATGGATGGCGATTGAAGATGGGTACACGCCACCTATGATGACTCCTACGGGAGGTGGAGAGGAAGTTCCCAAGCCAAAGGCACAATGGACCCCCCAAGAGTTTGAGGCTTCGAAATGGAACAACAAAGCCATGCATGCAATTCTATGTGCCATGGATGACAATCAATACAAACTCATCCAAACTACAAGGATAGCAAAGGAAGCTTGGGATATATTGGAGACGGCTAATGAAGGAACCGAGGTGGTAAAGGACTCCAAGCTTCAAGTTCTCCAAACACAATTTGAGACCATAAGGATGGAGGATGATGAGTGCTTTAATGACTTCCAAGTGAAGCTTATGGATATAGTGAACCAAAGTCACCAACTTGGTGATCCCTACTCGGATAGAAGAATCAAGCAAAAGATCATGAGGTCGCTTCCCGAGAGGTTTGAATCTAAGGTGACGGCGTTGGAAGAGAATAGTGATTACTCAAAGATGAAGCCAAGTGAAGTTATTGGAAGGCTTTTGGCTTATGAATCTAGGAAGGGTCCTACATCTACACCTCAAAAGAAGCAAAAGAGTCTTGCCTTGAAAAGCATCAAGGTAGAAAAGGATGAAGAAGACTCGGATGAAGAAATTGCTTTAATGGCAAAGAAGTTCAAGCAATTTATGAGGTTTGAAAAGAAAGGGTTTGGCTCCAAGGGAAAGTTTGTGAAGAAGAAGGCTCCCTTCAAGAAAATGGAGCAAACTCAAGAGAAGGACCACAAGAAGGGTGTCCAATGCTATGAGTGTAGTGGCTTTGGACACATTGCTCCCGAATGTGCTAACTTGAAGAAGAAGAGAGGGAAAGCCATGGCGGTGACATGGAGTGATAGTGATGACCTAGAAGAGGAAGACAAGTCTTCGGATGATGATGAAGACCAAGTTGCCAACTTCATTGCTTTCTCATCTTCTCACAATAGCAATGAAGTTGTGAGCGACAAAGAAGAAGAAGAGGACAAGCAAGAAGAAAGTGACTCAAATGGTGAAAGCAACTCTTCTAGCTCAAATTTTGAGTTTGATGAAGAAATGGATTATGATGACTTCATGAGATTCTTTCATAACTCAAGATCAAAGAAGAAGAAGGAAATTCAAAAGTTGAAAGAGGAGAAGCTTGAATTGTCTTCCAAGGTAACTCATTTGAGCAAGGAAATGAGTAAAGCCAAAGAGATGGAAGAAGGTTTAAAGATGGAGCTAGTCTTGGCTAAGAAGAATGAAGAAAGCTTGAGGAAAGAGCTCATGGAAGCAAGAGGTTTGATGGCTAAGATGACTTCCGGAACCGAGAAGCTTGACAAAATGCTTTCTTGTGGGAAGAGTCCTTGTGATAAAAAGGGGTTAGGATATGTGGAAGAAGTGGAAGCCACACCTTTGAAGAAGACAACTTTTGTTAAGAGCAAAGAAGTTGAAAGTGCTCAAACCCCACATGATTCAACTAAATGGGTTGAAGTTGGTGAATCCTCCAAGCAAGCACAAGCAAGGAGTCCAACAAGAGCTCCACCACAAGCTAGAGCTCCTCAAGCTAGAGCTCCTCAACCAAGACCTCCACAACAAAGGATCCCACAAGCTCAACATGGGGTCTTTCATGCTCATCCGAGGA
Organism: Acer campestre; assembly: GCA_954870605.1. Classification (NCBI taxonomy): domain Eukaryota; kingdom Viridiplantae; phylum Streptophyta; class Magnoliopsida; order Sapindales; family Sapindaceae; genus Acer; species Acer campestre. The sequence continues at coordinate 6,497,621 of OX940810.1, read as the reverse complement.
GACATGTCAATCTTGCTCAACAACAAAGGAGAGAGTTGCCTCAACACCCAAGAGCAACTCAAAATAGAAGGAGGCCACAAATGCTTGCACAAGGCTATGGTATGAATCCTTATTTCTCTCCTACTTGCCATTTTTGTGGTATTGAAGGCCACATTAGGCCTAATTGTTTCAAGTATATTAAATTGTGTAGAAGAGAAAGCATGATTGAGAAAAATATGCTTAGAAGAGCCACAATGCATGCTCCTAGGAAATTTAGAGACAATGGACCAATGGCTCCTAGGAATGACTTTGTTTCACCTAGATTAAATAGGAATGATAATTATTATTGCTTTGTGGCCCAAGTTGCCTTGAAAGCAAATGCCTCCAACACTTGGTACCTTGATAGTGGGTGTTCTAGGCACATGACTGGAAACAAGAGTTTCTTCAAAACTCTTGTAATGGAGGATGGTGGATTCGTCACCTTTGGTGATGGGTCTAAGAAAAAAGTTATAGGGAAAGGTAACATATCTATTCCCTCCTTGCCCTCCTTGCCCAATGCTCTTTATGTAGATGGCTTGCAAGCTAATCTTATTAGCATATCACACTTAAGTGATGAAGGGCTTTCGGTTATGTTTGGCAAAATTGATTGCTCTATTCTTAAAGAAAATGGGCAAGTTTTGTTGAAAGGCAAGAGATCAAGTGACAATTGTTATTGTCTTGAGTCAAATCTTATCTCTTGTAACTTGTCCACTAGTGAGCAAGTTGAAGTGTGGCACCAAAGACTTGGCCATATGAACTATAGGGACTTGAAAGTCCTTGATAGATTGAATGTTGTTAGAGGCCTTCCCAAGCTTGGGAAAAAGGTTGAGGGTGTTTGTGGACCATGCCAACAAGGCAAGCAAACCAAGAGTGTCCACAAGAAAGGCAAATACCTTTCCACCAAAGAACCATTGGAGCTTCTCCATATGGACCTTATGGGTCCCATTCAAACCGAAAGCTTAGGTGGTAGAAGGTACATCCTTGTGGTTGTTGATGACTTCTCTAGGTTTACATGGACTTACTTCCTAAGGGAAAAGTCCGAAGCCTTTGAGAAATTTAAAATGCTTTGTGTCAAAATTCAAAATGAGAAAACTTCTCACATTAAAAGCATTAAGAAAATTAGATGTGATCATGGGAAAGAGTTTGAAAATGCTAGCTTTGAGAATTTTTGCAATAGCTTAGGCATTTCCCATGAATTTTCGGCCCCTAGGACTCCTCAACAAAATGGAGTTGTTGAGAGGAAGAATAGAGTCCTTCAAGAGATGGCCCGTGTGATGTTGCTTAGCAACAAAGTCCCTAGAAATCTCTGGGCCGAAGCCATTAATACGGCTTGCTACATAGGGAATAGAGTTTTCCTTAGGCCCGGGACTAAACAAACCTCCTATGAGTTATGGAAGGGTAGAAAACCCAATGTGAGCTATTTCCATATCTTTGGAAGTAAGTGCTATATACTTAATGACCGTGATCAACTTGGCAAGTTTGATGCTAAGAGTGATGAGGGTATTTTTATTGGATATGCACTTGATAGCAAGGCCTATAGAGTTTTTAATCTTAAGACTCGAAGTGTGATGGAATCATCAAATGTGGTCTTTGATGATTGTAGGCCAAAACATGATGACCATGAGGAGGATGTTTGTGAGTTAGATGACCTTCCTTTGAAGGAAAGTGGTGAGACTTCAAGTGGTGTAAAGTCAAACCAAGATGAAGAGGATGATTTACCTCTAAATAGAGTTCCTCCATTGGACTCTAATGAACCCGCTCCTTGGGTTAGAAAACTCCATGATAAGGATGATATCATTGGAGAGGTTAGAGAGGGTGTTAGGACTAGACGTCAAATAGCTAATCAAATTAGCTATACTTGTTACACCTCTCAAATAGAACCCAAAAAGGTTGATGAGGCCTTAAATGATGAATATTGGGTTCTTGCCATGCAAGAAGAGCTAAACCAATTTGAGAGAAATGAGGTTTGGACTCTTGTTCCTAGACCTAAAAACACCAATGTCATAGGCACTAAATGGGTGTTTAGGAACAAATCCGATGAGGATGGCAACATTGTGCGAAACAAGGCAAGGCTTGTTGCACAAGGGTACTCTCAAATTGAGGGTATTGACTTTGAGGAGACTTTTGCTCCCGTTGCCCGCTTAGAGTCCATTAGGCTTCTCTTGTCCATTTCTTGTGTGTACAAGTTCAAATTACACCAAATGGATGTTAAGAGTGCCTTCCTAAATGGCTTCTTGCATGAGGAAGTGTTTGTTGAGCAACCCAAGGGGTTTGTGGATCCACACCACCCCTCTCATGTCTATCGCCTCAAAAAGGCTTTATATGGGTTGAAACAAGCACCGAGGGCTTGGTATGAGCGCCTCACTCTCTATCTTGTTGACAATGGCTACTCTAGAGGTAGTGTTGACAAGACTTTGTTCATCAAGTGCACAAAAGATGAGCTATTCATAGCTCAAATTTATGTTGATGACATTGTTTTTGGTTCCACCAACAACTTGAAAATTCAACAATTTGTTGATGTCATGTCTCATGAGTTTGAGATGAGCATGGTTGGTGAACTAAATTACTTCCTAGGCTTGCAAATTAAGCAAATGCATGATGGGATCTTCATATCCCAAGCTAAATATGCCAAGAGCCTAGTGAAGAAGTTTGGCCTTGAGAATGCCAAACATTGTGACACACCCATGAGCACCACCTTGAAACTAAGCAAAGATGCTAGTGGAAAGGATGTGGAGCAAAGTCTATATCGTGGCATGATAGGGAGCTTGCTTTACTTGACCGCAAGTAGGCCCGATATAGCATTTAGTGTGGGTGTTTGTGCTAGGTACCAAGCTAATCCCAAGGAATCTCACCTTGTTGCGGTAAAGAGGATCATTCGGTTTGTGAATGGTACCTCAAACCATGGGATTTGGTACTCTTATGACACTAATCCAAGTCTTGTTGGATATAGTGATGCCGATTGGGCGGGAAATTGTGATGATAGGAAAAGTACATCGGGCGGTTGCTTTTTCCTTGGAAACAACTTGGTTTCTTGGTTTTGTAAGAAACAAAACTCAATTTCCTTATCCACGGCCGAGGCGGAATACATTGCCGCCGGTAGTGCTTGTACTCAATTGATGTGGATGAAACAAATGCTAGCCGACTATGGCTTGGAGCAAGGTACTCTTACTTTATTTTGTGATAACATGAGTGCCATAAACATTTCTAAGAATCCCGTCCAACATTCTAGGACCAAGCACATTGACATTAGACACCACTTCATAAGAGAGCTAGTTGAGAGTAAAATCATTGCATTGGAACATGTGGGAACAAATGACCAACTAGCGGATTTGTTTACAAAACCCTTAGACACTCTTAGATTTGGGAACCTTAGCAAGTCTATTGGGATTTGTCACTTGGGTTGAAGTGGTTTGTCTTGACCCCATATGGGGAGCTCAAGCAAAGAGAGCAAAGTTGCATGAACATGCATTGTGCTACTTTGAAATATTTTATGCCACTTCTTTAATTGCTTGAGATGATTGGTTGTTCATGCTTATATGTATTTTTCTTAATAAGTGTGACTTTTTGACTTGCTTGCAAACCATGTTATAATTATGCTTAAACATGCATTTTTGGAATAGGAAATGTACTTTGGAAGTACTTGATGAATGACCTTTAATTGATTCCTATGACATGATGATTCTTTTTGTTGACATGCTTAAGTGAAAAGTATGATATGCCTAAGTGCTTTAACTTGAATGGAAAATTTGTGTGCAAAAGTAACTTTGAGACTTCAATCAATAAGGATCTTTATATCCATAGTCTCTCCCTCCTTATTTGTAGAACAAGGCTACTATCATACGGGAATCTCACCCGGAAAAATCTAATAAGGTGCAAAGTCGCCCATGTCTTGTTTTGCTTATAAAGTTGGATTTAGTTGCTCGTTAAAATTTTGAAATGTTTAAACTCTATATTCTCATCTTTTTCCATGCAATGGGTGAAATTGGTTTGAATTCCTTAAGGAAACCTTTGTTGTTTGCTTTGCCAAATACCATTGTTTTTGAGTTTGATTGCAACATGTCTTGCTTGCAAAGCATGCTTGTCACACATGTTTTCTTTAAATAAAACTCCTTGAATCTCTCTTACTTAATTGAGTTGCATAAAATTGCTCATATGATTATGCATATGTTTTTGTGCTACAAGCTCTCATTGCTAAATGCTCACCTATTAGGGGAGACTCCCTTTGCCTATCTCATGACAAAAAGGGGGAGTAAGGTTAGGGGAGATTTGTTTTAATTTGGCATTGCATTTAGGGGGAGTTAAGAGAGAGAGTAACCCTTCTTGGGAGTTGATGCATTGAGTTGATGCATTTAGGGGGAGTTGCATTGCATTGCATGATTACATTATTTGATTGTAATTCCTTTTTGATCAAGCACCTCTCACACACTTGTTCTTGTAAGGTATATTTCTTGTTGTTTGTGTGTAGGTTGGATTTTTCTACAAGCTTGGAAATGACTTGAAGTTGTTCAAGACTTAGACTAGGACTTATCTTGTAAAGTAGAAAATTTTTGTTGACCAACCATTTTTTTTGTTTTTGTGAGGTTGCTTGTGAGTGGTGATTTTGTCACGAAATAGCCAAAGGGGGAGATTGTAAGTGCCTCTTTGTTGATTGGCTTATTTCGTTGACAAAACCGCAATGGGGTTCAATCTTGTAAGGGTAGCTTAGGATTGAAGGTTTCCTTCTCTAATGCTTAAGGACCTCATTGTGAATTACTAGAGCTTCATGGAAGGTAACCACTTGATCTTGACTCTTTATGTGAAGAGATTTAGTTGCACACACACACACATTTCATGATCTTATGTTCTATATTGTTTGTTGTGTGATTTGTGTTGTTGCATATTAGTTTTCATGCATGATCACTCTATCATTGTGTATTAATTCTTTGGCATGTTTATTGGCCTTGGAAATTGCTTGAAGGCTTTTATAGAGGTCAATTTTTACCTCAGACCGCTCCCAAGACCGCTGTGATTTTCTTCGCAGCGGTAGGACAACGGTTCGCGGACAGTGGAGTCCGCTTCCGGGACCGCTCCCGAACCGCTGCCATTTTATAGGCAGCGGTGGCCTTGGCAGCGAAGACCGCTGCCCAACCGCTGCCGCTTTGGCAGCGGTAAGGCAGCGGTTCTTCTGCGACGTTTCGTTTCTTAATTCAAACGACGCCGTTTTGCTCTGCTTCTTATATATATATGTCTTGTTTGCTTTGGCTTCGTTTTTAGAGAGAAAGTTTACACTTTTGAGAGCCTTTTGAGTTGCTTCCAAGCTAAGGTATCAAGAACACTTTTTTATCTCTCAAAACATCAAAACCCATCATTCTTACGTGATTCATTCATCATCTAGCATGTTCTAGTATGATTCTCTTAGGGTTCTCATCTTTGCTTACATGACTTGTAGTTAGAACATCTTTGCATCACTTCACATGTTCTTTCTCTACAAGATTGCTCTTTTATTACTTGACTAGTTTCAAGATTGCTTCTTTATGACTTGACTTAGTTTCAAGACTGTGTTATTGTGTTTTGTGAGTTGTATTGTGGTAGATATTGCATATAGGACTTCGTTTGTCTATTTTGTTATGTTTTATGCATGCCACTTAGTGAGATGATATCTAGGAATGTCTAACATGTTCATCCATGCCTAGATAAGCTAAAATGTCTAACCTTGCATTTTGAGCATCTTGAATATTACACATATTCACACTAGGTTGTTTTATCTCTTCATTTAGAGTCAAGTCTTGTATTTGCCTTGTTGGTAGTTTGCAAGCATGAACTAGGTTCACTTCTAAAGGCCCATGGGTAGCAAAGACGGATTAGTAATCTTAGGTTTGATGCGGTCAACCTAGATTGTAATCGTATTTGCAAGTAGTGGATTGAGGTTCTAGTGTGGCGCACTAAACAGCCCGTGGTTTTTTCCCCGTGTGGGTTTCCACGTAAAAATCATGTGTTATTTACTTTTCGCATTCTCTACACATGATTTCATTTATTGACTAGTTAGGGTTATTTTGTAATCTTGATTAATCTCGAAAAATTGGTAACAAGGGATTAAAATCTATTCACCCCCCCTCTAGATTATATTAGGACTCGTTTATATTTATTTTCAATTATAAATATATCTTGACAGTTTTTAACTGTAAAAAAAAACTGCCAAGACCTTTCTTGACATTAGCATTCTTGACAGTTAGAAAAACTGTCAAGAAAACTTTTCTTGACAGTTTTTAACTATCAAGAAATATAATATTTTCTTGTAGTGTCAATTCACTTTAAGGGGGAATGAGATAGAGGTGTACTGGAGTGCAGGGTCAACCAATGATCAAAGCAACATAGGAAGGTTAGCAAGGCTGAGATAGGGAGGCACATTGACAAAGGCAAATCCCCTTATATTCGAATTTTAAAAAAGAGGCTGGATCAGGAGGCCAATAAGAAGTCCAAGATTGTCTTTCTACCTGTAAGGTCCTCATATTTTGATTGGCTTATTTCGTTTTCAAAACACATTTGGGGATGATTTTGTAACAGGTAGCTTAGGTCCTTGATGGCAAGCTTCCAAGCATCCCCGGTGACTTCAAGAGCAAGAGCAAGAGCGAAAGGTAAATCACTTGACTTGCCTCTTGAAGAAATTAGTTGCACATACACACATATCTTCGTGCATGTTTTATTCATCTTGCATTTGTGCTTCAATTCATATGTGTGCATTCTTCACATCCTACACTTGCACTTCATGTCATGTTAGTCTTAAGTATGGTGTAATTCGTTTCCCAAAGTATGTTCGGAAATGTCCACACATGCACGTTGGTGTGCTTGGTTTAGCACGATGGTCGCCGTTGGAGAAACTCTTGTCTTCTCCTTTGGTTTCACCATTTTTGGTGAAAGGACGGTTGTGATCGGCGGCCAGACCGTCTATTGAAACTTCTGTTTGAGACCTGATTGATTTTTATATCTCTAGTCAAAATCGGCGGTTGTGATTGGTGGTCATGAAACGGTCGAATGAAAGCACTGTTTGAAACCAGAGTTCTCAGTTTCAATTCGATGGTTAAAATTGGCGGCCTTGACCACCGATTTGGCGCATTACTGTGGTAAACTTGTCTTTTCACCTAGCTCGTTTTTGGTCTCCATAAATATGCCATTATCTCTTGTTCTGAAAAAAGCTCTTTGACATCAAGAACTCTAAAGAGATATTGAGAGAGAGCTGAAAGAAAAAGAATAAAGCTTGCTTCTTTAATTCTCTAAACCCTTTTCCATGTGCATCAAACATCATCTAAACATCATCTAGGATCATCTAGGATGTATCTATGCATGGGTCTTCTTCAACACATATGACTTGGTAAGTTGAACACCATCTATTCATTTTTGTGTTCTTACTTAGCAAGAAATCTCATTTATTACTTGTATGCATTTAGATTGTATTCTATTTACAAGATTGAGATTATGTGTTGATTGATTGGGTTGTTTGTGATAGCTAGGATTTCAAGTTTATATAGCCTCTAGCTAATTTATCTCATTGTTTGATTGAGATTGATTATGATAGCTATTGTATCCAGGATTAGTTATCCTTTACATAGTTAAGTTGTATGCCATGACATATAGCAATATGATATCTAGGATTGATTTTATTGACATAATTTAATCTCTAGATAAACATTTAGTGTTGCCTAGCATTAATTGCATATTCACATAGGTTATTGATCTTTTTATAAGAATTAAGTCTTGTGACTAAGTTGCTTAGTGCACAAGCAAGATTGGTCAAGTGCCACTGTAAAAGGCATGCGGGTAGAGTAGAAGGTGTTCACACCAAGAGTAGTGGATCGAGGGATATCACTAGGAATGGGACCAAGAGTGGTGAGTGGTAGTGTCCATAGCCTGAGGTTGTCTAGAGTGAGAATCCGTGTATCCCTTGAGGATGTAACCTTTTATTCATATAGTGGATTTCGGTGACCATGTGTGGCTAGCATAATAGCTCGTGGATTTTCCTTGTTGAAGGTTTCCATGTAAAAATCAAGTGTTCTTTAATTTCCTTATTTTACTTGATTTTATTGTTTGTTGAATAGGGTTATTTTTGTATTATTGACTAATCCAAAAAATTTGGTAATAATCGGATTAACAACCTATTCACCCCTCCCCCCCTTTAGGTTGTTTTAGACACATGCATTATATTAGTTTCACTAGCCAACAAGGAACTAAGGTCGTTTTCGTCATCATCTAATTCAGATGTGGAAGAGGGCCAATTTTTGGATTTTAAAATCTTAAGGGGTAAGTGTTCAAGATGCAAGTCTCAGGAGATGGTGGGTGGTGTTGATGGGCCAAGCAAGAAGTTGGCCCAATCCTCAAGCCCACGATCTAGCTAGAGGAGGAATGAACCTTTAAACAACACATGCTATTTTTTGTTGGACATGGGCACATCAGATGGATATATCAAATCTGAAGAGGCTACTACTAGAACAGATAACCAGATGATGGAGCTTTGGGCTCCAATCCATGACATGGAGGTTAGTAAAGGTGCTTTATGGTAGTTGGATGGAGAAGTTTTAGTCCTACAACATGCGAATGAATTTGATCAAGACTCTATCATGTTTACCTCTCACAAAGATGGCAAACGTAGTAAAAAGTTTACTCTTCAACATGGAAGGATAGATAGTGAAAAGCTAAAACAAAGGGGGAATGTTTGCAATGAAAGCCGGTTACCGGTGATAGTGGAGGAAACTCAGCTTGATCATTTAAGTAAGCGGGAGATTAGACCTGCAATTCCATGGATTCTGGAAGTAGAATTGGCCAAGGTTGTGGAAAATGGTTTGTCAAGGGGTTACGATTTCAATGCTTGAAATTCCGAAAGAACTTTTTAGGAGATAATGGATGGAGACAATTCCAAGGAAGGGGGATTACAAGACAACCTCAATGTAAGCTTGCCAGAACTGGGTTGGAGCTTGGAGGTTGAAATAGCAAAGGTTCTAGAAGTTGGATATGCTTTGGGCTTTGATTTTAGTGGCTGAGAGTCCACCATGGAAAAGGTCATTTCAAGAAGAGAAGTTAAAGATAGAGAACTAATTGAAGCTCCAATTAGGAGCTGATTTGTGTTTGTTCTTGAGATATGGGATTCTTTCATTTTTATGATTATTTTGTCTTGGAATATAAAAGGTATTGGCATAGAGGAGAAAAAGAGAGCAGTAAGAGATTATTTCAATTCTTTTAAGCCTACTCTCTTACTCATTTAAGAGACCAAGCTTAAAAGCTTTGACAGTAATATTATCACGAGACTGGGTGGTCCGTGGCTCTCTAGAGGGGTGGGGGTGGATGTAGTTGGTGCCTCCGGTGGCCTCATGAATTGTGGAATGATAAGAATTTCAAAGTCCATGATTGTATCTCCCACAGGCGGTGCATCATTCTTGTTGGTATCTTGGTAAAACTAGATAAGATTATTGTTATTTGTAACGTTTATGGAGCTTCTAATCAAGGTGAAAGATGGGAGCTATGGGATGTCATTTTAAGAGCACAAAATGCTTTTCCGGGATCGTGGTGCATCAGAGGTGACTTTAATGCGGTCCTAGATGTGAATGAAAGAAAAGTGACAGAACTTACTTGGGGGCTGTCAGGTGCTTTAATAGATTCATTCTTCAGGATAAATTGATGGACATTCCTCTTCAAGGAATGCAGTTTATGTGGTCCAATAATAGGGAAAGGGATGCTTGGGTAAGACTCGACAAATTCTTATTATCCCTAGAGATGCTAATTTGGATGCCAGGTTTGGCTCAAAATAGGGTTCCGTAGAGTCTTTCAGACTATAATCCAATCTTGCTTTATGAGTTAGGCCAGAGTTGGGATCCGATGCCATTTTGTTTCTTTAATTGGTGGCTAGAAGAAAAAAAGTTGATGGTTGAGACAATTAAAAGTTGGAAGGATTGTAAGGTGAATGGGTCTCAAGGCTTTGTTCTCTTTTCTAAAATTAAAGCCTCTAAAGGGTGTATGAAGAAATGGTATACAACCAATAAAGTGAAGATGGTGGAGTTGAAGAGTTTTGAAGAAAAATTAAACCAAGTAGATAAGAGGGCTACTGAAATAGGGTGGAGTGATGATCTAAGAGTGAAGCGGCTCAAGTTAATGTCAGGGCTATGGAAGAGTTTCTGAAGAGAAGAACAATCTTGGCTCCAAAAGTCAAGAATTAAGTGGATTAAGGAATGAGACAGGAATACGAAGTTCTTCCATTGCGTGGCCAATGAAAGAAGGAGTCATAATCGCATAAGAGATATTGTTCTGGACAAGCTTAGAATTTCAGAGGTCAATCAGGTTAGGGATGGGATCTATAACTTTTTCAAGAAACACTATAAGACCGAAACTTGGATGAGGGTGAGAATTGGATGAAGCCGAGAATGAAGGTTGACAGTCTTAAGAAAATTTTAGTAGAGCAAGGGTGTGATCTTGAGGAGAATTTCAGCAGGGAAGAGGTGTTACAAGCCTTATCCAGTTGTGAAGGTAATACGGCTTTGGGGCTTGATGGTCTCAATTTGAACTTCATCAAGGCCAATTGGGGGGACATAGAACAAGACTTCCTAAATTTCATTTTGGAGTTCTATAGTGACAGTTCTATTACTAAGCATATTAATCACACCTTCATTGCTCTCATTCCAAAAATGGGAAAAGTAGAGTGTTAGTTTTTTAGTTTTTCTTGGCATATATTCTATATCAAAATGATGTTTTTCTTGTATTTGATTAATGGTCATAGGTTGATGATTTGAAGCTTCAAAGAAAGATATGGCCAAAAGATCAAGCAAGAAGGAGCCTTTGAAGAGGAATTGACTACATTGCACAATTAAGGTAATATAGACCTCATTCTTCATCAAGGCAATAGACACACACATACAAATCATTTATATGTGCCCATGCATCATTGTGCAACATTTATATAGCACATTCACATGTTTTTACATGCTCATGCATTGAACTAAAATTCTAATACATTGTAGAATTGCATGTTCTAAGACTATGTATAGGAAACGACATACATGTGTGACATTGTGCTTATATATTTACGTTTTATTGTTTTTTGACTTGAACATGATCTCTTATGATTTCTTAATGAGTCCCGGTCATTTCAGTTACTCATACATTTGATTTCGAGTCCAAACGATGTAGCTACGCTACTTTTCGTTCTCATTCGTTGAGTTGTGTTTGTCTTCATTTTCTGAGATGAATTCTCAACCTTTTGTCAAAGTTTCATAGTCTTTGTTGTGCGTGAGGGAGTCACGATTTGTAATCCGAAGACAGATTTAAAATTGGAGTTCGGAGGCTCGGCTATGGCCGAAGAACGCGAGTGGAGCGTGGGAGGAACAAGTGAGGCCAACGACCAAGCTTGTTGGCCACGTGTGCCACACGGCCAGCAGGGCCCTCTGCCTACGTATGCCACATGTGGGGCTGACATGACACATGCTGGTTGGCTAGTCCTTTCCCTCTCTCTCTTCCTTTTAAATATTTCTCATTCCCTCCCATTCATTAAAAAAAAAACAAGAAGAAAAAGATAGAAATCTCACCAGAATTTTCTCTACAATTTTTCTCACCTTCCAAACACCATAAATTTTCTCATACAAAGTCAGATTTGGTTGATTCAAATTGGAGAGTGTTTGTAATCAAGCCCTCTACCTTTTCCAAGTGGTCTTGCAGCTGTTTGATTGACTTTTGTGGTGGTTTCACTGTCCAAGACGAACCAGCTCGTGATTGCAAGGTAGAGTTCATATCTTTGAGATTTCTTCTTTTATAACCTTCAATTTTCTTGGGGTTTCTTCTTCTATATGTATGTATATGTTTGGTGAATGCTATTGAGAAAGATAGCTTTATAATCAATCTTAATCAAAAGTCTAATTAGAGGCATATGAGAACTAGAATTTTTGATTCTATGATTTTCACATGTTTGAGAGTTGTTTTGTGATTAGATTAACATCTAGGATTATTTGAGACTTGATTGAATGATTTTATGATTGATAATCCTTGAAATGTGTTTTGATCCTTTGATTGATGAAATCTAGGATTAAAGCTCTTGTATGTGATTTTAGAGACATCTAGGATTTATTTGATTTATCAATATATCCATGCTCTATATCTTTGGCTAGAATACTCATTGAATACATTCTATATTTCTAGCATTTATTTGTATGTTTATAGCATCTTGAATTTGTGCTTCATGATTATGATATATTCAAGTGTTATTTGTATGAATGGAACTATGAGCTTTTGTGTTAGGTGTTTTCACATCCTCTAGGTTTAATTCATGTTTTTGCATCTAGACTTTTATTCTTGTGTTCTCACATGTTTATGTCTAGTTGTTCCATAGAATGTATTGATCGCATGTTCTATGTTGTGTTGATTGTGATTTGCATCATTTGCATCACTTAGATCATTTTCCTTGAGGAAAGGTTGAAGTCTCTTTCAAAGTGAGTGAAGCTTTGTATTGAGCAAGAAGACTTGGCTAGGAATAAGTTCTGGATAGCCAAGCGAAAGTCTTAGCAAGGAGTTGTATACTCCAAATAGTTGAGCTAGGGTAGCTTGACTAGGATCCTAATGATCTAGATTGCTAAGCAAGGGAATGTTCCTAGAGGCTTGAGAGCCTTGGATAGGAAGTTGCTTCCTAGAGGTGTATGACACACCTTGGATAGGGAGTAGGCTTAGTGATTCACTAGCCCGAGGGTAGACAAGGATTTGATAGCTTAAGGTGGATATCATATAGTTGATAACCTTGAGTGTGTATGTCCTTTTCATATAGTGGATTTGTTTTGCCGATGGTTGTGGATTCAACCCGTGGATGTTTCCTCTTCGAAGGTTTACCACATAAAAATCTTGTGTTCATTGTCTCTTTATTTATCTCTTTTATTTTGTATATGTGTATGTGTTAATTAGTTGAACATCATTCACTTGTGGTGTATATTTGAACAAGTACTTGTAAAGAGTGATTTGTAGAACAATTCTCTTTAGATTAATTTTGTATTTGTAATCTTTCATATTGTGTTATCTTTGTGTATAGATATATTTGTTCACTCTTGTAATACATTGAACAATATTGATATACAAAGTATTCTTTGATATTGTATTTAGTGATATTATGCTTCATACAACAACTTGTTATATGTAGACATTGCCTAAATGATGATATGCATATCTTGTCATGCATGAATGCTCCGTTTATATGTTGTATGTAAAGCTACCTTAAGGGACAAACGTAAGTTTGTTCAAGGGATTGAAAATAGACGAAAAACCTATTCACCCCTCCCTCTAGGTATGCTTTAAGCAATTTAACCTTGTTTGTGTACTTTAAATTGGTACCAGAGCAGGTCGTCGGACGACACTCGACGAGATCCGGATTATACTTACTAGTGAATTGCAAGGTTTTTGAAGTATGGTTTTCCAAGATGATGTGATGACCGAAGGGGCTTCGAAGGCCTCCTCTTCTTAAGGGTCATAACTATGGGTTTTGGAAATTGAGGATGAAGGCTTACATTCGCTCTATTGATGAGAGAGCTTGGATGACCGTTGAAGAAGGTTACCTTGCTCCCAATAAGATTGAGAATAGAGTGACCATTTCCAAGCCTAGGAGTGAGTGGTCCACAAATGAGTTCGAGTTAGCAAAATGGCATCATCAGGTGATGAGCCGTCGTGCACTCACAAAAATGATACAATTTTGTTTAATCTTTGAAAACCCTTTTAAGCCACTTAATCCTTTAAAATGTGATTTCATAGCAAATGGTAAGTAAGTTCGTTCCACAGGGATATGGAGTGCTAATTAGATAGATTGACTAATCTTGGACAAGTAAAATAAATCATAGTGTTTGATAGATGTGTGATTTCAAAAACCACCAATGCTAACTACTAAAATGAAAATACACAAATGTTATGAAAAATAGAATACTCAACAACCTTGATAAGAATAGTGATGAAAACAATTAATAAGATAGCTAGGGAATGGATCGATTAACAATTGAATGTGGGTAATGCCATATAGCTACTTTAATGTACCAATCTCTTTATGTTAACCACTAAAGGCTTAGATTAGTGGGGTTGATATACCCATCACTAATCTATCCTATTCAATGAGTTCTTAATCACACAAGGAGTGTCAATCCACATATGAATATATAACATATTACTCCACTCAAGATTGCAATTAACAAGTGATATACAAGTCAATTACATAATGAATAGAATCTAATAATTTGAATGAATAGAACACATAAGAGATTCATTACAAGTTAAAGCTAATACCCACAACCAATTGATCCTCAAATCTATCCCCTAAATTAGGGGTTTAGTTACACATATTAGCAATAAATGAAAAGAAGTAAATAGTAAGGAAATTACCCTTGGGCCTCCTTCTTTAAGCTTGATCCTTCTTCTCCTCTATGCTCCTAAATGCAAGGAATGGAAGTAGAGGATATGTCTTGAAATGTGGGTGTTTTGGTGGAAAGTGACAAAGGAATTTGGGTGGAGAAATGGTAGGAGAGGAATGATTTAGGGAAGTAGTAAAGGTTTTGTGTTGAGGTTTGGATGGGATTAGATGAGTACAAGTAGAGAAATGGAGGATGAGGAATGGTATGCCATGGATGAGAAAGCTAGATCTCAATGTAAGCAATTTCATGCTCTTTTCAAGTCTGGATCCCTTCTCTGAAGATGAAAGGCCGTTCTATATATACACACTCTTGGACATGTACTGACAACTGCTTGATTTGCTGATGTGGCGCCAAGTTCGCTATTTTGTCGCTATGGCGACCCTAGTGCGTAAAACGGTTAGATGCAAAGGTCGCCATGAACACCATCATTTTTGCCATTTAGCAAGTGGCGACCATGAGCAAATTGTGAAGAGGTCGCCACTTGCAAATGAAGGTTGCTTTGGCGACCATATGTGGCGACCCTGCAAAATGTGAAGAGGTCGCCACTTGCACATGTAGGTTGCTATGGAAACCATATGTGGCGACCCTGCCTTAAGGAGTGAGGTCGCCATTTGCAAGGATGGGTTGCCATGGCGACCCCAAATGGCGACCCACCTGATGCATTTTTGAGACTTTCTGTCGCCATGGCGACCAAGTGGCGACTTTATGAAGCTCTGAATAATCCTCTGTCGCCATGGCGACCATGTAGCGACCTCATCTTGCCTAATTGGTGAAAATGCCCTGTTCTTCCCATTTGTGAACCTTTTTGCACACAAGTCCTCAAATTCATCCCAATTGCTCTTGAAACCTGATAGAACCTGAAACACTCAATTTAACACCATTAAACACGGGGAAATGCTTGAGACTCAAGCAAAAAGAATCAAAAATGAGGGTTAAAATCATACCAATTTTGGGTTGATCATCGGGCGGTGAATTCTATTTTCAGAGGTGTGGATAGTAGACAATTTAGCTACATCTAAAACCTGGAAACCGCAAAAGAGGCATCGGATGCACTCTAGGTCACCAATGAGGGGACTAAAGCAGTGAAGAAGTCTCGTCTTCAATTGCTCACTTCCCAATTTGAGGTTTTGCAAATGGGTGAGGAAGACAAGTTTGTTGACTTCCAGGATAAGCTACTAGACATCGCTAACAAGTGCTAAGCACTTGGTACTCCTATCTCCAGTGAGAGGTTAAATTGGAAGATTCTAAGATCTTTGCCAAAGAGGTTCAAAGCCAAGGTTACCGCCATTGAAGAGAGAAAAGACGTTGACGTCATGAGCTTAGATGAACTATTAGGATCTCTTCAAACCATTGAGGCGTGCATGAAACCGAAGGCTAAAAACAAAGGCTTGGCTCTCAAGGTTGTCAAAGAAGCTAGTAGTAGAGAAAATGGTGAGGAAATGGCATTGTTGGTTAAAAAGTTTAGGAAGTTTTTGAGGAAAGAAGCCAAGCCAAGTGGCAAGTACTCAAGAGACAAGGAAGTCAAGAAATCCTTTACTCCACCTCATGAGAGGAGTGGTCAAGTTAAAAGCAACAGAAAGGTCTAATGCTTCAAGTGCAAGAAGTTAGGACATTATGCTTCGGATTATCCAAATGGTGATTCTAAGAAGGACAAGAAGGGAAAGGCAATGGCGGCCATATGGAGTGAAGATGATGAATCTAGCGATAAGAAAAGCTTAAGTGATGAGTCTTCAAGTGAAAAAGAGCTAGTGAGCAACTTTGTTGGCTTCATGGCTTCTTACTCGTCTCTAGATGATGTTAGTCAAGATTCACTGGACAAGGAGGTTGATACAAATCATCAAGTGTGCTTAAGTGAGAATCCTACCTATGGTGATCTTTTGGCTAAGGTGAAGTGTCTTAAAGATAGTTTGAAGATAACCTTAAGTGAGGTAGATGAGAAGAATGATTTGATCAAGATACAAGTGGATGAGTTTCTTTCAACAATTTGGAGGCTCTTGGGTGAAAAGAATGCTATTTCCAAGAAGCTTAGAGAAGTTGAAGGGTTTGTTATTGAAAGGGATAGGATCATCTCTAGGTTGACTCTAGAAGGCTCAAGTGACGCAGTAGTTGAGGAGAAGCTCATAGAAGCATCACTTTCTATAAGCAAGGTCATGGTTGACAAGAAAGCTTCTAAGAAGAGACGTTCCAAGACCAAAAACAAATTGAAGAACAAGGTACCCCTTGAAACTCTCATTTGTGCTTCTCCCATTCCGAAAGGTAAAATCTCTTCTTTTGTCCCCATATGTCATTTTTGCAATACCGTAGGCCATATTAAGCCCAAGTGCTATAAATTCATTGAATATTGCAACATGGAAAATGCATCTAGGGATAGAGATATTGAACTTAATTTTAAGCATGTTAAAGTTTTTGAATATGGAAAGCATGTTAAGAATTTCCGAAATGTGAAGAATAGAAACCTTGTTAATATTGACAATGCATATGTTGCTAGCAATGTTGGAAAGAAGAGTATCAATGATATTATTGTGAATCAGGTTGTGGAAGAACTTTACTCTAGATTCAACATTGTTGTCAATAAGGATCTTGATGATATTTATGTTAATTCACCCAAAACAAAGTTTGTCAAGGGTAAGTGTTCTTACCAATAGTGTAAGTTGCACATGTGAGTTAGCTTTAAGATTAATGTATTGTTGTTAAGAAGCTTAGTTTGTTTTGCTTTGTATCTATACAACTTGACATGAACTTAGCTATCTCACATTCTTTACTATGATAGTCAAAATTTGTTGATTAACTTTTAAGAAGTTGCATATCATGATATCTATATGGTGATAATTTTTGTTAAGGCTTTTAGAGAAAGTCATTTTTGTTTGTTTGAGTTGAAATGCTTAGCCTTTAGTCTCTTGGAATCGACACACCTATAACTTGTAGTCATGAGGACATACAAGCCAAGAGGACTCATAAAAAGGGTGAAGGCCTTGCATTTGATGAAAATAGCTTGCGAAGGTATATCTAATATCACATTGCTTGCTTATCTATATTTCATCTCTCAACTCATTGTTTTATCACTTCATGATGCATGTCATACTTGAGAACTAATATAGAGTTTATATGGTCCTCGTTGACATTTGCTAGTCCAAGATCTTTTGGTGATAATTTTTCACATTGATCTTATCATGATGTGAGTTATTGTTTGTATGATTGTTGAGTGGCAAGTTTAGAAAAATATGCTTCATATTCTTTGAAAGCTACTCTCTTGAAAAGTAGAGATCTTAAGTAAGTCTCTTTACTTGCTTTTTCATCATGTGCTTTTAAGCCTTAAAACTTGGTTTCAAAAATGCACTTTGCTTCTCTTATATGTTTTGTTATGTCGTTGAGTTTGATATATGTGTGAGTTTTGGATACTCTTGATGTTCTATAATTAGTACATTTAAAAATGACCTTTGGTTTGTATCCATTTGCTTCAGCAATATAGTACTCAACGAGCACCCTCTTGGAAAAGGCTACACACATTGGTTGTGAAGCCTCCAAATGTTGGAAAGGGCTATGATGACTCGGTTTTTGTGTCGTTACCAAATTGCGAATTACCAAAAGAATGTTTATAGAATGAATCTTTACGCAATATATTTTAAGTTTTGCAAATGAGTATTGTGGTAAGCTTAGAATTCGTTCCACAGGGAATTAGAGAAATACGTTGATTTAATTAGCTAATCTAGAAACAATAAAATAAATCATAAATGATGAATGAGTGTATGGTTTGTCAAACCATCAAACATACGTACAAAATTAACCTAACTAAAAATATGGTGATATGAAAAATAGAAGACTTACAATCTTGATAACAAAAATGGATGTAAACAATTAATGTTGATGCTAGGGAATTGATTGATTAGCAAGTAGGTATGGGTATTGCTTTTGAAGCCACTTTAAGGACCAATCTCTACATGTTAACCAATTTAGGTTTAGATTAATGTGGTTGATATACCCTCCACTAATCTATCCTATTTATTGGGTTCTTTATCACTCAAGTGTGTCAATCCAAGAGTGATTATATAACATGTTATTCTAAACAAGATTGTAATTAACAAGTGGGTATACAAGTCAATCACATAATGAATAGAATCTAATGAATTAATAAATAGAACACATATAGAGATTCATTATAAAGCTCAAGCAAAAACCCACAACCAAATGTTTATCAAATCAATCCCCTAGATTAGGGGTTTAATTACACATAGTAGCAATCAAATAGAAACAAGTAAATGGTAAGGAAATCACCCTTGGGCCACCTTCTTTAGTGCTTGATCCTTGTTCTCCTTTGATGCTCCTAGATGCAAAGAATGGAAGAGAAGGATGTGTCTAGATAGGTGGATGGCTTATGGTGAGTGACAAAGGATTTGTGATGGAGAAAATGGTAGGGAAGGAATGGTCTAGGGAAGTAATCAAGATTTGGTGTGAGGTTTTGGATGGAAAAGATAAGTCCAATTATATAAATGAAGGAGTTTGGGAGATGATTAATGGAGGAAAGGGAGATTGGTAGGAGAGAATAGGCTTGAATAGGCTCAGTATTCAAATTGAAAAGAGGATGAATTTATAGTGTTTTCAAAATAGGTCACGAATGGCTAATTACCAAAACACCCCCTCCATTTGTCAAATTTCCATTTTGGCCCCTCTAGAGGGCCTTATTGTAATTTTCCTATCAATTTCAGCCAATTAGATATGCACAGAAGATGGTTCGTGGTTTTGGCACAAATGGCGACCTTGGGGATGCAAATGGCGACCTCATCAAGTGTGGGAATCAAGTCCCTGTCGCCATGGTGACCTCGAATGACAAATGGTGACCAAAAGGGTGACGTGGCGTGACAAGAGTGGACGGTGAGGAGCTTGAAGATTCCGGCGATTTGGGACGCCGAGAAGGTTACGACGGGACTGCCGGTCGCTTGGCCGTTGATTTGCCACCGGAACCCGTCGACGGTGACTCCGGGAAGGTGGTCGTTCGACCGGCGGCGTTCTAGGGTTTAGGGTGGCCATTAATGCGATCAGCTGCTGAGGAAGAAGATGAACAGGTAAAGAAAATGGGGTGTATTTAGCAAACGTGGGGGGTACATGCAGGCTACTATTATTGTCTAAAAAGGTGGGTGTAATTAGAAGTGAACAAGTGGTGCGTTTAAGGGCCCAATCCTTAAACGCACCGTTTAACTAAAAAGGGGGAATGGGCTGCTGCAATGGGCTGCTGTTGGGATTTGGTGTTGGGCGCGTCATGGGCTGCGCAGACAGATGGGGCGCGCGTTTGGGCCACGCCAGTTGGGCCTGTGCATCAGGTCTGCTTCTCTAAACGGCAGCGTTTCATTATCCCACGTGGCATGCTTGCCTGATTTGCTTGGCAAATTACAAATAACCCCCTGAACTCTTCAAAATTCATGATAACTTCAAACTTCTCCTCGTATTTTACGTTTTTACCCCCAGTTTCTCCAATTTATAACAATGCCCTTCAACTTTTAAATACCTGAAAATACTTAATAAACAACATTAAAACACGGGGAAAATGCTCGAGAATCAAACAAAAAGGAGAAGGAAATGAGGGCCAAAATCATACCAATTTTGGTTCGATCAGGCTACACCTTTGTGATGAGTGAAAGCTACTAAGAGGTGTATTAGTTTTCTTTAGAAAAATCAAAGTAGAGTTGAAAAGAATCAATAAAAAAATACTTTGATTCAAGCCTAAAACAAAAAAAAACAAAAAAACAAAAAAAGGCTATATGGAGTATAGTTGAATAATCAAATGAGCTCGGGTTGACAAATAGAAACGGGTAAATGAACCACAAGCACACACAACGCTCACAAGTTGAAAACTATTCTCTTTAAAAGCAAAATACGGATGAAAACTGGTTTGAACTTTTTATGGAAAGTTTAAGGATGGCTAGTTGTTGAAAATGTTTGCATGTTTGATTACTAAACTACTTCATTTCATATTCTTGAAGCAAAATCTTCACACACTCACATTTTGCTTATTTGGTATTTTGATACTCTAGCAATTTTTGAAGATATATGAGAGTGATTGAAAATCTAGATGTAACTCTCTTTGTTATATGGAGCTTATTTGAAAAAAAAAAAAAACTATGAAAATTACTTGAGATATGAATGTGTGGTGATTCTTGTGAACAATTGTCTATCTAGATTTTAGATAGGGCATTTTATCAAAGGGAAGCATAATATGCTATGTTTTGTTCTCTTTTATGGTTTGTTCACATGATTCTTCAAGATTGTTGTTTGTTGGCATTATTCTTGTTTTTTGATAAATCTTAAGATGCTATGCTTATTATTGATGTGCATATTGATTTGTTCAAAAACAATGTTTTTGCCTTGTATATGTTTATTGGTCACTAACTTGCTTTGATGTTTCCACTCATATTTGTTTTTAGTGTTTTTGTGATACAAGGTCATGGGAAAAGCTACGAAAGTTGTTGGCAACATTTCTTCTATTTCTGTGGACAAGTCTAAGCCTACACCTTCTTCCAAAGTTACCAAAGCTAACGAGTTGAAGAGTTTGGGAATCTTTGGATGCAAAAAGATTATTCAAGAGAGAGGTATAGATTTGAACTCTTGTGTTCATTCTTATGTTCATAAGGCTATTTGTGAAAGAAAGTAGAACTCTTGGATTGACTCAATAGGAGTTGTGAATGAGACAATGGTTAGAGAATTCTATTATGAGTACATGGAGAGTACCACTAGATGCTGTTATGAATATGAGAGGAGTTATCCTTAGAGTTAATTCTTGGAAATTGAATGAGTTTCTAAAGTTGCCCGATGAGATTGAATCGGATTTCCTAGATGTTGATGTTATGGAAAACCTTGATTTGATGGGTAAGACTCTTTGTGTTGACATTAATTTTGAGTGGGGTAAGCGTGCCTTTATTAGGCAAAGTGAGTTGACCAAGATTAGTGCATTTTGGCACTTGTTTGTTTGTGCTAATCTAGTTGTCTCTACTAATGCAACCGAACTTAATAGAGAAAAGATTAAGATCGTGTATGCTTTAGTGACTCATAAACCCATTAACCTTGGACAAGTACTTATTGAGCATATTGTAAATGCGGCATGTTCAACTAGGTTGGAGAAGAAATTGGCTTTTTCGGGTTTCATTTCTCATTATTGTTTAGCTATGGGGTTAAAGAATCAAGAAAATGATGTGCTTTTACCTCCCTTGGACAAGTTAAGTGAAAACGTGTGGCAAACATGTCATACAAGGGTAAGGGAGAGTCTAGTGATACATTTAGGCTTTTTGATGAATCATATGATTCAAGCCATGTATCTAGTGCACTTATTCTTCCTACTTGGGCTTTGCATTTGAAGAAAGAGGTTGAAGAGTTGAGGAGACAAATTGAGGAGTCACATCGGAGGAGTGAAGAGCTAAATGCTAGAGTAGAGCTTCAAGATGAGAAGATCAAAGAATTGGAAAGAAATGCTTCTACTTCAAAGCATTACACAAGATCAACCAATCGCTCAATTTTCCTTGGTGGCAAAAGAGGCTAGAATGGCTTTGAGGTATATTTTCTTATTTCTTCTTCTTTGGCTTCATATCATGTCAAAATGGGGAGAATTATAGGGAGATATATGTTAGTTCTAGCTTTCTTAGTTCTCAATTTTTTATGTTTTAATGTATTTTGTATAAGTTTTGAACTATATGGCTTGTAATATTTTTGATTAATATTTGCTAGAATATTTTGATTGATAGCATGTATTTAGGGGTAGCATACATGATATCAATGTGGAATTTAAATGTTTAATTTTCTTGCCAATAAATGCATATTACCATATGTGTTGTCTCTTGGATATCTTTGTGCCTTCAAGTTATTTTTAGGTGATATCAAGAGAAGACCAAGATGAAGTTCAAGACTTGTTTTTGGAAATTTTGTCTAATGTGTGTAAATCATTGTACTCATTGTGACTAAATTTTCTTTGTAATTGTTTTAGTATTTATATAGGGGTTTTGACATGGAATTTGCCAAAGGGGGAGATTGTTAGGTTTATAATTTGTCTTGGCATATATTCTATATCAAAACGATGTTTTTCTTGTATTTGATTAATGGTCATAGGTTGATGATTTGAAGCTTCAAAGAAAGGTGTGGCCAAAAGATCAAGCATGAAGGAGCCTTTGAAGAGGAATGGACTACATTGCACAATTAAGGTAATATAGACCTCATTCTTCTTCAAGGCAATAGGCATACACACACAAATCACTTATATATGTATCTACATCGTTGTGTAACATTTATATAGCACATTCATATGTTTTTACATGCTTATGCATTGAACTCAAATTCTCATACATTGTAGAATTGCATGTTCTAAGACTATGTCTATGAAATGGAATACATGTGTGACATTGTGCTTATATGTTTACGTTTTATTGTTTTTGGACTTGAACATGATCTCTTATGATTCCTTATTGAGTCCCGGTCATTTCAGTTACTCATACATTTGATTTCGAGTCCAAACGCTGTAGCTACGCTACTTTTCGTTCTCATTCGTTGAGTTGTGTTCGTCTTTGTTTTCCGAGATGAATTCTCAACCTTTTGTCAAAGTTTCATAGTTATTATTGTGCATGAGGGAGTCACGATTCGTAATCCGAAGACGAATTCGAAATCAGAGTTCGGAGGCCCGGATACGGCCGAAGAACGTAAGTAGAGTGAGGGAGGAACAAGCGAGGCCAACGGCCAAGCTTGTTGGCCATGTGTGCCACATGGCCGGCATGGTCCTCTACCCATGTGTGCCACATGTGGTCCACACATGGGGCTGACGTGGCACATGCTGGTTGGCTGGTCCTTTCCCTCCCTCTCTTTTAAATATTTCTCATTCCCTCCCATTCATTAAAAAAAAAAAAAAAAAAACAAGAAGAAAAAGATAGAAATCTCACCAGAAATCCCTCTGTTCCATTTATATGTTGTATATAAAGCTACCTTGAGGGACAAACCTAAGTTTGTTCAAGGGATTGAAAATAGGCGAAAAACCTATTCACCCCACTCTAGGTACGCTTTAAACAATTTAACCTTGTTTGTATACTTTCATGGAGTGTACGAGAGACTTTAGGCCTATCAGTCTGGTTAGTTCGATGTACAAAATTCTATCAAATATTTTGGCTAATAGGCTTAAGAAAGTGATGGACTCGATTATTGGGGAATCATAGATAGCGTTCGTTAAGGACCATCAAATCCTAGATAGCTTCGTCATCGCGGATGAGATCATCCATCAATGGAAGAAAGATAAGGAACAGGGCATCATTGTGAAACTTGATTTCAAAAAGGCCTATGACAGTGTTGATCATGGCTTTTTGGATCAAATGTTGGAAAAAAAGG
This sequence comes from Acer campestre, assembly GCA_954870605.1. Classification (NCBI taxonomy): domain Eukaryota; kingdom Viridiplantae; phylum Streptophyta; class Magnoliopsida; order Sapindales; family Sapindaceae; genus Acer; species Acer campestre. The sequence continues at coordinate 6,473,868 of OX940810.1, read as the reverse complement.
GCTTTGGGGAGAGGTGGAGGAGTTGGATTAGAGCGTGTATTTCGACGCCGTTGATGTTAGTCTTGGTTAATGGAAGCCCTACTGCTCAATTTGGGATTCATAGGGGTTTAAGACAAGGTAACCCATTATCCCCCTTTCTTTTCAATATTGTAGAGGAGGGATTGAATTGCTTGCTCTATAAAGCTTCTCAATTAGGCATGATTAGGGGAGAGTCTTTTGGTGGCAATAACACACACATTTCTCACCTTCAATTCGCGGATGACATGATTTTCTTCATCAAACCTTCAGTGGAGCATTTGTGCAACTTAAGAGGAATTTTATAGTGCTTTGAGTTAGCCTCGGGTCTTCGAATCAACTTTCATAAATCATGTGTTGTGAGAGTTGGTAAAGGTAGAGAAGGGGAGTTAGAATATTGGGCTTCGATCTTTAAATGTAACAAAGCCTCTCTCCCCATGATGTATATAGGCTTTCCTCTAAGAGCTCGGCCTTCCACAAAGTCTTTTTAGGATCCCATCATCTCAAAGATTGAGAAACGCCTTGCTCCTTAGAATAAGAAGTTTTTATCGAAAGGTGGGAGATTGATTTTAATTAAAGCAGTCATTTCGAGTATTCCAAATTACTTTCTCTTGGTTTTCAAGATTCCGGTGAATGTCGCCCAAAGAATTGAAAAGCTCCAAAGAAGTTTCTTTTGGGGTGATGGGAATGAAAAGAAGAAGCTTCATTCTGTAAAATGGGAGGATGTGTGTCGTTCCAAGTCCAACGGTGGTTTAGGGGTGGGCAGAATTCTTAACAAAACAAAGCATTGCTTGCAAAATGGGTTTGGTGATTTGGAAGGGAAACCGATTCTCTATGAGAAGAGTGATTTGTGCCAAATACAAAATTCACTTTCAAGTTCTTGAGTGGGATTGGCATCACACTAGTTTGGACTCATCTATCATTAGAAGTGTTGTGAGTTTGTTGAAAGGTGTAACCTGTTTAGCCACTTTGTTGGGTGAAGAAAAGAATACTGTTCTTGGGCAGGGTAACAAAGCCGCTTTCTGGTCAGCAAAGTTATGTGATAACAAATCTCTTATGGAGGCATTCCTAAGAATCCATGCCTTGGCTGTTAATAAGAAGGGTGTTTTCAAAGATTTTGGTAAATGGGAGGGTCAGTTTTGGTCCTGGGAAGTTCATCTGCGAAGACCTCCTTTTGACTGGGAGAAAGATCAATGGCTTTTGTTTAGGGCCTATCTTGACTGCTTTCAAATGAGATCCCATATGGCTGACACCATTGCTTGGACAGCCTGTGGGGATGGCATGTTCACCGTAGAATATTTTAGAAAAGAATTAGAAAGGCTGCATTTTGACAACACTGATCGAACCAAAATTGGTATGATTTTGGCCCTCACTTCCTTCTCTTTTTGCTTGATTCTTGGGCAATATCCCATGATTTAATGGTGTGAATTAAGTGTTTTCAGGTTTTTATAAAGTTTAGAGGCATTGGAGTAATATTAGTGGCAAAAGGGGCTGAAATTGTAAAAAGTGTGTGCAGATCATTCATCTTTAAAGATGCATATCTCTCTGCTCAGATCAAACCACATTTCCAATTACATATATTCGGAAAGCCCCGGAAGTCTACTTGTCAGCGGTTTTTACGGATTACGATTCTGAGTCTTCTACAGAAAGTTATGCCCATTTTAGTAATTGCTGCGCATTCCCTGTCGCCACGGCGACCCTAGGGCAACGCCATGGCGAACTCCACTTTCTAGAAGCAACGAATGGACGTTTTTCAAGCCATTTTTGAGGGGTATTTTTGTCCTTTCATGCCTATTTCATACCCTAGCTTTTCTAACATATAAATACACCATTTTATGTTAAGAATTGATAACTCTTGACATCTCTTGAAAGCTAAGAAACCTCCTTTCTACCATTCCTAATCCTTCCATTTCTCTTCTACCTAAAACTCAACATCTAGATTACTCCACCTAAATCATTCCTCTCTTTCCATCTTCTCCACCCATTTCCTTTGTCACTTTCCATATGACTCCACCTATTTAGACACATCCTCAACACCCACTCTTTGCACAAGATTCAAACAGGGGAGCTCAAGGAAGGAACAAGCTTACAAGAGAGACCCAACGGTGATTTCTCTCCATTTTACTTCTTTTTCTTGTTTGTATTTATGTGTAATTAAAACCCCCATTTTAGGGGATGATTTGAAAGACTTTTTGGACATGAGTATTTATTAAAGCTTTGAATATTATGTTTCCATGATTTAAGTTTTATTTACTTTTTAATTAGATCTTGCACTTATGTGATTAAATGGGTATTGACACACTTGTTGATTACAATATGTTGTAGGATTTATTTGTGATTAAATTGATTGAGTTATTGACACACTTAATCGATTAGAGCACATAGTGAATAGGATAGGCTTTTGGAGGAGTGATCAACCTCGATTGCCTAGACCATTTGATTGTCACTAATCGATCCCGCCGTGACCCCCTTTCCCTTTCCTTAATCGGTTAGGCATTGCGGTGGGAAGTTGTTTAGGGTTCATAGTGACGACCTAAACAACACTTTCGAAAGAGATCGGTCCTTGATTGTGTAGATAGTGCATTAACGAAGCCATGTATGAATTGCTCATTGTCCATTTGCTACTCTATCATTTCCCTAGAATTTCTATTATTTGTTTATTCCATATATCTTATCTAGATTGTTAAGCATTCCATTTTATTAGTTTTATTAGGTTTATTTTATATGTATGTTTGATGGCTTGACAACCCATTCACTCATCCATTTATCTATGATTTATTTTATCGCATTTAGATTAGCTAATTAATTTAACTAACCACTCTAATTCCCTGTGGAACGAATCCTACTTGCCACTTTACTAATTTTCTATCTAAGTGGTGAAAAATCGATTTTCAAAACGATCACATTTTAAACATTATTTTGTTGCGCAAAACGACCGCATCAAACACGATGGTCTTAAAAGACATCTGGAAGGCAATTTGTCCCACAAAAATTGAAGTCATCCTTTGGCAAGTGTTAAGAGGAAGAGTGTCTGTGAAAGATGTGTTGGCTATGCATGGAATGGACTACTTTGAGGATCTAAATTGTTTTATGTGTGGTGTCGAGGTCGAGACAGGCGACCATTTTTTTCTCAGATGTAAGTGGTCGAAAGATCTGTGAGATGTTTGCATGAGATGGTGGGGGCTCATTGGTTGCTCAAGTAAGTCTTTTTTGGATTGGTTCAAAGCTTGGGGAGGTTTTGTCCGAATTTTAGTTCTAAGAGGATTTGGTGTTCTTTGTTCTTTGTTGTAGCGTGGACAATATGGGAGAGCCGAAATCAAGTGGCTTTCGAAGACAAGATTACGTCTATTGCTCAAGCTTCAGATTTGATAAAATTCAGAATTGTCTGGTGGTTCAAACATTTCAAAAAAGGCTCTTTCGAATCTATGACAGCTTTGCTTCTAAACTTCCAAGTCCTTTGTGTTAATAAAAGAAAGACCAAATACAACAGCATTCGGGATTGGATCCCTCCTACTGCTGAATGCTTAAAATTCAATGTTGATGGCTCTTCAAGAGGAAATACAAGTCTGGCTGGTATCAGAGGGGTGTTGAGAGACTTGAAAGGCTTTGTCTTTGTATGTTCTCTCAGTATATAAGCGAAACTGACTCCAACACAGCTGAGGTGTTGGTGATCAAGAGGGTTGCTCAGCTGGTGGCTTCAAATAGGTGCTTGCTAACTAGGATGTTATCATTGTAAGCGACTCCAAATCTGCAATGTCTTGGGTGAACGATAGTGCTTTCGGCAGCCTGAACCATTTCAATTTCATCTATGAAATTCGGAGTTGCTTGAAGTTGCTCCCTGACGTGTCTGTTGCTTTTGACTCTAGGGCCTTCAATGCCTTTGCGGATAGTCTTGCGAAACAGGGCTCTAGTAGTGACGGAGACATGGGTTGTTTTTATTCTTGTTCCTCTTCTGCTGTGGGTGGTTTTTTCGTTTTGGTGCTGCCTGGACTGTTTTTGTTTTGGCTTTTGTACTTTTCCTTTGTTGGGCGTTTTTGCCCTTTGTGGGTCTTTCTTCCGGCTTGCCAATGAATAAACTTTAGGTTTTTTTTTTTAAAAAAAAAAATTTTGTATTTAGAATTTCTATATACTTTTTAGTAATTTTAATTTGGATTAAATTATTATACAATTTTTTTTTTAAAATTAAAGTGTAGAAAGATATTTAATGATTTGTTAACAGTATTGCATAAAAATAAAAGAGACTAAAAATATAAATGGACTATTTTACCTTTATATTAATTTATTGAGATAGAATGATTCTTTAATCCTCCAACCATTTTACAAATCGATAAATTTACCTATTTGATCAGTCCAGCAAAAAATTGACAGGTTTCTCCAGCATTTGATTTCTTAAAAAATTAAAAGTCAGAGACATGATGAAACAAAAAAATAAATATATTTAGAATCTAATTTTTGATTTGTTGAGTTTCTAAATCACAGGCGTGTTTATCAATGGCAGACAATGGCATGACCCCAAAATGAAATATAATAATAGGTATTTATCAATGACAAATTGACAACTTGTCTCGATCACAGGTTAAGCAAATCTCTTTCACTATATAATTATCTATTAGAATTTAGTTGATATTAAATTGGTTCTCGTCATTTTTGATAAAATGTACAACTAAAAAAATTAATAAAATATTGCGACTACTTTTTATTTTTTATTTTTTTAAACAGATATTATCATTTTCACTCTGATAATAAAATATTAGAAATGTGAGGACATGGTTTATCTATATTGGTCAATCTCCCTCCTAAAATGAAACTAATATATATTATCCCTTTCTGTTACCTTTTCCATCCCAAAAAGGTTTGACTATAGTCGAATGACCATTTTATCCTTAAAAATAATCAGAAAATGACCATGGTACCCTCCAGCTATTTATTAAATGAAAATATATTAAAAAGAAAACAAAAATAAAAAAGAATTTTAAAAAAGATGGATCTCCACCGTCCATCTCCATGATGAACGGTGGAGATATATATATATTTTTTAATTTTAATTTAAAAAACAAAAAAATAATAAAAAAGAATTTAAAAACAAAAAAAATGAAAAAAAAAAAAAAAAAAAAAGATCTGGATCTCCACCATCCATCTCCATGATGAACGGTGGAGATATATTTTTTTTCCACCAGATTAAAAAAAAAAAAGGAAAAAAAAATTCTTCTATCTAGATCTCCTTCAATATGGATCTCCACCAGATCTTAGAAAATATTCTTCAACTTTTCCAGAATTAATCACACAATCCTCAACAAAATCAAACCAAAAACGGGAAAATCACACAATCTTTGCATCTCAAATTTTCGAATTCAACCCCACCATCACCATTATCAGTATTATCATCAACACTTATCATCAACACAAGATTTTGAAAAACCAAACCTAGATTATTATCAACAAACCACCACCATTATCAGACCAAATTCAACACCACCATCAAAAGGATTATCAGACCCAAACCCTCAATTTCCATCAAATCCAAATCCAGATCCAAACAAAAAATGTGAACCACCCATCACTACCACACAACAACCCATCCAATATCCATATTCGAAACCTAATCGACCCAAATTGGAATCAATCAAAACCGATTCACCACATATACACAACACACCCATGAACCCTACCTAGAAAAAAAAAAATCATACCCAGAAAAATAAAAAAATAAACCATAGATCTTCTGCCGCCACCCCTAAATCACAACCACACTTCGCCACCACCTCCATCTCTAACACCACCATCCACCCAAACCCTACCAATCGAACCAAACCACCCACACCATACCCATACCTAAACGAACCCAGAGAGAGATGAGATGGAAAGAAAGAGAAAAGGATCAACGACGATTGTTGTGGTGGTGGTGATGAGAAGTGGAAGTTAAAGAAGAAGAAAACGTGGGTTGGTGATAGTGGTTCTGGTTTGATGATGGTGGTTAGAGGGTGGATAGGGTTTAAAACAAATATCTTTCTTGATCTCTTTCTCTCTTTTTTTTCTTCTTTTTTCTTCTTTTATTTTTTCCTCTTTTTGTTTTATTTTTATTTTTATTTTTATTTTTTGATATGTAAATATCTTTTATTATTATTATTAAATGGTGGTGAATTTAGGACCACACATTCCTTTTAATAGAGAATTTTTTTTAAAAATTTTTAATTTGTTTAATTATAGCCATTTACTATTTTGTCCTCTCAATTTTAATAGTCAACGTAAAAAAGGACGGAAATACTAACAGAAGGGGCATATAATACATTCTTTCCATTTGAGGGGGAGACCAGCCAAAATGAGCAAACCTTGTCCTCACCTTTCTAATAGTTTATTATTGGGGGGTTTGGGAATGATAATATCCCTTTTTAAATGCAACTCTCACTTATGAGTATAAATTTCCTCACACTTTACGATTTAATTGGCAAATATGAACTTATATTTAAGTTACTGAATTAAATCAAATAGATCAAGATGATGCATATGTGTACTTATTTTATGTGATCATGCCAAAATAATGTAAATTTTTGATGTAATCACATGCGACATATATCTATGGGTTGCCCTTGGGTGCAACATTTCTTAGTAAAAGTTTTGACTGTGATCACTTCTTCTTTGATACAACCACATCAACTAATATGTGATTACATGTTCTAACATGCGATCACAATAATTTAATTGTGTGATCACATGCAATTCATATGCAATAACATTATATATATTTGTGATCACATGCAATCATATGTGATCATATACTGTTGCATCGTGTAATGTTACATCGAAGAACAACACGTCCAACAATGTTAATGTGACTAATAACAATATTGTAAAGCGAGAAAAAAATAATTGAGCATGCAAAACACGGAGTTTTACGTGGAAAACCCTAAAAGGGAAAAAACCACAGTTGCTGGAGACAACGAGAATAAAGTTTCACTATGTAAAGATGATTGTATGGTTATAGATTTGTATTGGCTTGATTTCATTGTAAAACTCTCTTTATTTGTAATGGTTAGTTGCTTAGGTGTTTCTTGGTTGAAAGGAGCTTCAAAGAAGAAAAGCAACTTCTCATGCAAAGATCATTTTCAAGAGGAAAAGTGCTTACTTAGATGCTAAGGTATCGAGATACTTCTTCCTCTCGCAAGGTGTAAGCGCACACATACACAATTCATACATTTGTGTCCCTGCATCATTGCGCTAACTACACACATATACATTGTATTAGGATTATGCTCAATAGCAAGAGTGTAATATTGTAATTAACAATCTTTTTCATATTAATAAAGTGATTTCTGGTTTAAACAAATCTTATAGCATTTATAGTTTAATATTATAATTGTCAAAGTAAATAATCATAAGGTCTAAAGACTATGAGAAAAGAAGAATTGTTCGTACATCTGGATATGTATGTGGTAGACACAATTCTTTAGTTAGTCTTGAATATTGTTCACAACTTAAGTTAAAGGTTGGGCACCTTTATCTTGTTAAAGTTGTAGAATTCTTTTGCTAGCATTTGAGTGGGATCAAATGAGATATGATGAGTCTAAAATCATCGGAGTGTCTCCGAGCAAAAGAATCTAGTGCACTGGGTGCATTGAACTGGATCACAATGAAATATTTTATCTATAACCGTCAGTAGATAAAAGTCATTTCATTATCATGACAATCGGAGAGTCTATCTTAATCCTGAGATAAATGATGGACTTATGGTTGCAAGTGATATCATTTGAGTTATCAATGAGTACGATTATATCGCATAGTCTATCCTTGATAGTTTGGTGATATTCATTTGTTAATCGATAGAGGACTTCATTTATAGATATGGACATCGTGGCTCCATTTATTAAATGAGAGTATAATATCATCATATGGATGTTTTGAGGTAATTGGATATTAAATCTCAACGTTGAGTTTTCGATAGTGTCTATTGAAAACATGGCTTTTGGACAAGTCAAAATATCCAAGTTCAAAACGTGGTCATATGAATAAATATGGTAACTTGGAGAGTTATAGGCGGTCTATGAACTCTTGGCGATTACTGATATTAATCACGAGGATACACTATCTCTAACATGATTGTCTAGGGTATGAATGAGGAACATCTTCCTTTTTTGTCTTTATTTAAGAGTTCAATTTTAGCTCTTTAGTAGAATGAGTTAAAATTAATGGATCGGACCTTAGTGAATCATTTGTTGATTGTGATTAGGTTATGTCTATTGAAGCTTAAATTTAGATAGCCCGCCAAGATCCCCAATCCATACGGACTTGCATGGATCACTTGATATATTCTACCAGACCAATTTAAGGGTCCATCTAGAATTGCATTTAATATATTAAGAATATAATTTGCACATTATTTATGTAATGGGCTGCTCAATTATATTTATATATTAATGAATGACATGTGGGCTTGTTTCTTTTAGTAAGAATATGTCTAGTTCACATGTGAGCTTTTTATTTAAAGTCCAAATGGATTAAATAAAATAAGAAAACAATATGTAGGCCCAAGTTTTAGTCATGGGTGGCAATGGCTATTTTTTAGCCCATTATATTGTTTTATTTTATTATTTAATTAAATGGAAATTAATTAATATGTTAATTAATTATTTAATTAAAAATCAAATCTTTTTCTGATTAGGAAATATGTTTCCTAGTAGTATACTACTATTAGTATTATACTAAATATAAAAGACTTTGTTTGTTTAGTCAAATTAGGAAGTCTTTTATATAGTCACAAACACACTAAAGAGTTGGATTAGGGTTTGAATATTATATACATGACAAGTTGAATTCAGATTGCTATAAAATATATATAATATATATGGCAACTTAATTATTGCCGAGATATATAATATATATATATATAAAAGCAGAATTCAAGTCAAAAGAAAATATATATATATATATACACAAATATATTATATATCATGAAAAGTAGTGTTTATATAAAACTATATATATATACAAGTAACGTGCTTTACTGCACTACATATATTTAAAAGGAGTGCACTACATATATTTAAAAAAGGGCATGCAATATTAGTGTATATTGATATATATATTTAAAAGAGAATTCGGTGCACAAAAATAGAGATATATATATTCCTTATATTTTTGTCAAACCCTAGTTTTTTGCAATTGAGAGTTTTTTCTTTTGCTAGAGAAAAATAAGATCCAACTCTAAGACTAGTGAGTGATTCGGCATAAAGGTTTGTGAGAGAAGAATTGTTCTTGTTTCGATAGTGTACTAGTGATCTTAACATCAAGAGATCTTGTACACACTTTCGAATTAGGTTCACGCGAATTTTAATCTTACGATTGTGAATTCAAAAGTGACCGGAACGTTCTTAACAACCTGTTGGAATTTTTGTGACTAACAGAAACCAGAAAAGTTTTGTTTGTCCATTCTCAGGTTTGCAATTCAAAGAAAAAGGGAGACCACGCTCCTAGGTGATTCATGTTCGTGCTAGGATTGAAGATCTTGCGGATTACCATCGACGTAAGTCAATCGGATCACGCGACAAAAGGTATTCTTCTTTTTGTTGATTATATATATATGTTTGATTAATTAAAGGGTTAAGGTTCAATATGGAAAAAAATTCTAAAATATACTAAACTCTCTTTTAGTCTCGCTTCCGCTGCGTGCAAACGTTTTTCCCTACACATTGCATTTATATGTGTCCCTGTATCATTGTGCTAAATTTGTAATAACACATTTACACACTTGTTGAAGTATGCACATGCGGTGATCTCATATTGATAAACATTGTAGAATTGCATGTTCTAGACTATCTCTAGGAAATTGCATACTTGTGTGATCTTGTGTTTATTTGTTTGGATTTTGTTGTCTTGAACTTGAATATGTACTCATATGATTTCTTGTTGAGTTCCAGTCATTTCAGTTACTCACTCATTTGATTTCGAGTTCAAACGAAGAAGTTACACTATTTTACATTCTCTTACAATGCATTGTCTTCGTCATCGTGTATCGAGTCAATTTCATATCCAATTGTCAAATTTTTGTAGTCTTCCTCATGCATAATTGAGTTATGATTCATAACCCGAAAGCATATTCAAATTCAGAGTTCGGAGGCTGGAGAACGGTCGAAGAACATGAGAGGTGCGCGAGAGGGAGCGAAGGAGAAGAGAAGAGGCAAAGGCCACCACCCTTCTTTCCTGTGGTGGCCACGTGCCTCCACGGGATCAAGGCTGATTGGTGGCACATTTTACCTCTTTTACCTTCTCCTTCTCCATTTGGTTTCCCTCCATATATATTCAAATTTCCTGCCAAATACCTCACAACTTTTGCATTTTTGTTTTTTCATATCTCTCTCATCTCAACTCCGAATTGAGTTATCCAAAAGCCAATTTTGTTGGTCTTCAAGAGAGGAACAAGTCCCAAGAATTTTCAAAGTTAAAATATGTCCAGGTTATTCACGTCAATCTGATTTCAGTTCGTGGTTCATCTTTTGTATTGGTAATCATTTTCTTTGCATTTTTCTTATGATCAACTTGATGGATCTTATTACTTGATTGATGAAAAATGTTTAGAATGATTTTGATTCCAATTTTAGAATTGTTTGAATTATTTTTGAGTTATATCTTTTTGTGATTTTGATTGAACATATTTGAAAGCTAAACTTGATTCACATGAAATTGATTCTAGAAATGTTTTGTATGATGAGCTTGATTGTTGATCTCTAGGTTTGGTTTCATGATCTAAGAACTAGGATTTTTGATTGAGATATTGAATATTATAAACTAGTTCTTATTGATTCACATGCTTGGATTTCTAGATATCTTTGTGATTGAGTGTTGAAAGCATATTCTAGTTATCTAATTGTATGTTCACAGAGTTTGTGTAATCTACTTTCTCTATTTGATTGTGTTTGCATCAGTTGCATCACTTAGATCATTTGCCTTGCAAAAGGTGTGAAGTCTCTTGTTGTTGAGTGATTCTTCAACATAGAGCAAGGAAGACTTGGCAAAGAGTGTGAGACTCTAAGTAAGTCCGAGCAAGAAGTCTTGGTTAGGACATGTGGTCCGGTTAACCAAGCAAGGAAGTCTTAGTTAAGAGGAAGGGGCTCAGAATAACTAAACAAGGGAAGTATTGGCAAGAAGCATGTGGCTTTAAGTAAGACCGAGCAAGGAAATCTCCCTAGAGACTTGTGGATAGTCTAGGTTAGGGAGTGGCTTTCTAGAGGCAAGTGATTTGTCTTGGTTAGAAAGTTCAGGCAAAGTGACTCACTAGGCCCGATGGTAGATTAGGAGTTGATAGCTTGGGGAGTGTATCATGTGTTGATTGCCTTTGAATCTCCTTTTCGTCATAGTTAATTGTGGTTTGCTGGTGGTTGTGGATTCAACCCGTGGATGTTTCCTCTTCAGAGGTTTACCACATAAAAATATCTTGTGTTGATTTTAGCTTTAAGTTTCTTTACTTCTATAACTAGTATTGCTTATAATACTTGTATAATTTGAACTCATATTGTCTTGTTAAAGCAATCCATTTGTTAAACATACTAAGTGTATACAACTTTCTTGTATTGAAAAAGAAGTTGAAGAATTTGGGCCTATACCTATTCACCCCCCCCCCCCCCCCCCCCTATAGGTATATTTACACTATAATTGGTTAAGGGAATTTTCGATGAATTACACACTCAATCTCTCTTGCACTCTTGTTGTTATATGTGTTGTCATGTACGTACATAACGGCATTTAGGGGTATATTTATACATGAATAGAACCATAATTCTTGGTGTACAAGGAAAGTTGATGAGATTTAGTAGGACTCTAATTTGGTGGAGTCGTTTTTATCTTCTTTCTTATTTTGTATATTCTGGGCATTAAATGAATTAGATTCCCCATTGAATTTGGAGTTTTAGACTCCAATATCTTTAAGGAAATTTCTTTCCTTATTAGAGTGTACTTCATGGTTCCTTATTGGAGTAAGATTCTTCCTTTTCATATTTGAATCTGGATAACTTGAAGTTAATGTCTTCCACACGTCACTAGCTTACTCAACCCCAACTAGTGTATCTTTTATCCAATCAGTTGTTTAGCTCAACCAAGCTTTTCTATTCGATCATTTAGTGGAACCTGATCAAGTTTTCTCTGCCTAATCGATTGGATAAACCTAAACGGATCTTGTTGGAGCTAGAGGTTTTAAGCCTTGGTCAACTACAATTGGTTTTATTTGGCTGACTTTAGTGACATGGCATACCTGATCATCGCTTTTTCCGGTATCGATGATGACCTATCAATTCACCAAATTTTACCAATAACAACACTCCCTTAAATATTTGAGCTGAGTACCTCATTCGGCCTTTGAAAAAAGATTCGCCTGGCGACACCTATTTAATTGTATCTTTAAATCTTGTCACATAGCACATTAATGCTGGTTTGCCAGAACAACTAAATATCCTTAAGTGTTGTAAACTAGGCTTGCGCCCAGTCCACAACTCATGCGGTGTTTTAGGAACAGACTTAGATGGTACATCGTTTAGAATGTATATAGCAGTTTGTAAAGCATATCCCCAAAAAGAAATAGGAAGTGTTGAATAACTCAACATAGACCTAACCACATCCAAAAGAGTTCTGTTTCTCCTTTCTGCTACCCCATTTTGTTGAGGTGTTCCTGGTGCAGAAAACTGAGAAACTATCCCATTATCAATAAGATATTGCTGAAACTCACCAGATAGATATTCTCCACCACGATCAGATCTCAAGATTTTTATGTGTTTCTCAAGCTGATTTTCCACTTTAGCTTTAAATGCTTTGAACTTGTCAAAAGCATCCGACTTATGTCGCATGAGATACACATAGCCAAATCTTGAGTAATCATCTATGAAAGTGATGAAGTACTCATATCCACCTCTAGCTTGAATGCTCATAGGTCCACATACATCAGTGAGTATCAATCCTAAACATTCAGTAGCTCTGGCACCTTTGGCAGAGAACGTCCTTTTGGTCATTTTACCTTCCAAACAAGATTCACAAGTTGGTAGATCATCAACCTTTAAGTCACTCAAAGGTCCGTCACTTACCAATCTTTTAATCCTATTAAGGTTAATATGACCTAGGCGTAAATGCCATAGATAGGTTTCATCTTTCGATAATTTAACTCTTTTATGATCAGGTTCCGTTATTTCTATGTCTAACGAGTGAGAGATATTTCTATGCAAGAAGTATAGACCGTTTTCCAATGTACCTTTGCAAATAACTTTGTCATTCTTACTAATAATAAAAACTTTATTAAAAGTAACCGAATATCCAAATTTATTCAAACAAGAAACTGAAATTAAATTCCTCTTGAATTGAGGTACATAATAAACGTCTATCAAATCTAAATGCCTTCTAGAATCCAAATAAACTCTAATATCTCCCACTGCACTTGCAGACACTAACGTTCCGTTGCCCAAGCGCAAATTGATTTCATTCTTACTCAGCCTTCTCCTTTCTTGGAACCCCTGCAAGGAATAACAAACATGATTAGTGGCTCCTGAGTCTATGATCCAAGAATCTGTAGAATCAGCCAAAAAACATGTTTCAAGATAATTCAAATTACCTTCTTCCTTCTTGTTCTGGGACTTTGGGCAATTTCTCTTCCAATGTCCCTTTTCACCACAAAGGAAGCATTTCCCTTTGATCTTGGTTACTTTCTTGGTCTCCTTCTTGGTAGGCCCAAGTTGCTTTTTCTTCTGTTGTTTCTTGACCTTTTGACGGGCCTTAACAGTAGCAACTTTACCAACCATATGAATCTCTTGACCATTGCCTTTCACAAGGATCTTTTCAGCACTTTGAACATCTTGCATCAGGCTCTGTAAGGTGTATTCCTTCTTGTTCAAAGTATAGTCCAATTTGAACTGATCAAAGGAATCTGACAATGAATTGACAACCATATCAATTTTTGTCTCACCATCTATCTCAGCGCCATGCAGTTCAGCAATGTTGAGATGTGCTATGACTTTCATCATGTGATCCTTCACAGCCTGTCCAGGTTTCATCCTAAGATTCATAAAAGCAGTCACTGCCTCTCTCTTAGTCGTCCTGGACTTCATAGCAAACATCTCCTCTAGAGACATCATTATATCAGCAGCAAACTCCATTCCTTCATGCTGCTGTTGCAACACGTCGGAGATAGTGGCCATGATATAACATTTAGCCATATCATCTGAAGTCTTCCACTGCTCATACTCATCTCTTTGCATTATGCTTGATTCAATATTAGGAGCAGGTGGTTTAGGAGTAGTTAGAACAAACTTATGTTTTTCACTTTGCAGCAACAACCCAATTTTCCTTTTCCATGTTACATAATTATTACTGGTTAAAGTTTTATCTTTCAGGATGTTCATAAGTGATGGGGTCATGATTTCTTAATTAAATAAAAATTAATATAAGTAAATAATCATTATAAAGCACTTTAAATATTTATCTTGAATTAAGTGAATAACTCAATCATAAAAATTCAACGGTGATCTAACACCCATAAATGTTACGCCTCCTTTGGGAGTTCGCACCATTTACTAGTTAGACTAGGTCCCACCTAATTGTTAACATAACAACCAGCGTTTTCAATTTTAGCCTTGCAATTTTACTGACAAGAACTCTTGGGAGGATAATTACAATGAGTGTGTTACCAAGATATCGACCCTCAATTTTCTCTCACGAAAATCCCTCCTTGGGGAGTAGATCTCGTTTGAGTCCATTGTCTAGTCTATCCTTGTAAGGAAGTATATTGCTAAATTCCATTCATGGACGCCCCTTGGGGGGATTACCAATAAATAATTAAGCTCAACTAACCTTGGAGGCCATAGGTGTTACAAAAACACCTTCTCCCACTCAATTATTTAAGGCGTGTGATTAAATCCCATAGAATGATTTACCAAGTTATCTAGATGCCAATTTAGATACCTAAATCATTCAATGCATGTTCATACCAAAAGAGATATATGAGTGGCACTCCTATTCTATATGACATGTTATCATACAATAACAAATATTGTAATATTTAAGCATAAAATAAATAGCAACAATTTTGGCCCATCCTAGAAAAACAAGTAAATTACAATGAATTTGGAATACAAGATCTTCAAGTGGCCCATCAACCATACGCTCATCCTTCGGCCTCCACCCTTGGGATTGCACGGCCCACAACCCCACATAAGGGGCTGTCATGCGCAGCCCATTAGGCTTTGCAAGGCTGCCGTGCGCAGCCCACCAAGCTTTGGGCTTGCCATGCGCAGCCCAATCCACTCCTAGGGTGCGCACGGTGCTCGTTCTCGGTTCCGGTTGCTTCACGTCTTCGATTCTTCGATGTAGAACGTGTTACAATTTAATTTAAACAAATAAAATTACTGCAGAATTTTATTTTTTTTTATTATTATTATACACAGCAGTAAAAAATACTGCACCTCTTTTTATTCACAGCAGTAAAAAATACTGCACTTTTTTTTTTTTTTAATACATTAAAAAACTGCAGCAATTTTTAATACATAAAAAAAAATATAGCAACTACCAAGAAGGAATTATGGCGATGATAGACCACCCTTCTTGTTACAATTCCGAAAACAAAATTACATAGAAAATCTAGGACCAAAATCGAGCAATAACAATCCACATAAAACATATATAAATCCATACATCACATGTAATTATATATGCGAATACCTAGAGTGCCATCTCTTTCTAAACATGCATAATCACAATAAAAAGAAATCGATCCACGTATATATACATTAATTAATTAAAAGGGTTCAACCTAGGCTCTGATACCAATTGTAGGGAAAAATATACCCGCAGCGGAAGCGAGACTAAAAAAATAGTTTGAGTAGCTTTTAAAATTTTTCCAATTTTATGAACCTTAAACCCTTTTGATTAATTAAAGATATATAAAAAATAAACAAAAGATTAATACCTCTTGTCGCGTGATCCGATTGACTTGCGTCGATGGTAATCCGCAAGATCTTCAATCCTAGCACGAACGTGGATCACCTAGGAGCGTGGTCTCCCTTTCTTTGAATTGCAAACCTGAGATCGGATATAACAAACTTTTCTTGATTCGTTAGTCCCAAAAACAATCTAAAGGAACCTAAGATTATTCCGGTCACTTTTGAGTTCTCAATCTTATGATCGAAACTCGCGTGAACCTTAATCGATATAGTATATACAAGCTTATTAATGAATAAGCAAACAATATACCATCAAAGAATAATCTATGTTCCTTTTGTTTTTAGTAGAATAAAAATCTCTAACTATGAGTTGAGAAGAAGAAGAAGAAGAAAAATTCTGCACATAAAACCCTTGGTCTGGCCGAAAATTATAATGGCCTTATATATGGCAATTTTTCTTTTCTCTTTTTAACTTAGGGTGGCCGAAATCCTTAGCCAAAATCAATTAGGGTTACCGCAAAAATCAAACAAAAAGAAGAGTTTGAATTGCACCCTAATTCCTATTTTGTTTAAGATTTCCAAACCCTAATCCAACTCAATAATCTTTTATTCCTTATTTGACTAAATTAAAAAGACTTCTTATTTGATTAAATAAATAAAATTAATTATTTATTTCCTTGTCAAACAAGTCTTTTAATTTAAGTACACTACTACCAATAGTAACCAATAGGAATCATATTTCCTATTTAGAAAAGATTTGTTTCTTAATTAAACAATTAATTAATAAATTAATTAATTCTTATTTAATTAAATAATGAAAACAAAATAATATTAAGGTTATTTTAACCACCTTGCCGCCCCATATGCTAATATTGGGCCCAAATATTATTTTCTTATTTCATTAAATCCATAGGACTTTAAATAAAAAGCCCACATGTGAACTAGACCTATTCTTACTAAAAGAAACAAGCCCACATGTCATCCATTAATATATAAATATAATTTAGCAGCCCATTACATAAATAATGTGCAAATTATATTCTTAATATATTAAATGCAATTCTAGATGGACCCTAAATCGGTCCGGTAGAATATATCAAGTGATCTATGCAAGTCCGTGTGGATTGGGGATCTTGGCGGGCTATCTAAATTTAAGCTTCAATAGACATAACCTAATCACAATCAACAAATGATTCACTTAGGTCCGATCCATTAATTTTAACTCATTCCACTAAAGAGCTAAAATTGAACTCTTAAATAAAGACAGAAAAGGAAGATGTTCCCTCATTCATACCCTAGACAATCATATTGGAGATAGTGTATCCTCGTGATTAATATCAGTAATCGCCAAGAGTTCATAGACCGCCTATAACTCTCCAAGTTACCATATTTACTCATATGACCACGTTTTGAACTTGGATATTTTGACTTGTCCAGAAGCCATGTTTTCAATAGACACTATTGAAAACTCAACGTTGAGATTTAATATCCAATTACCTCAAAACATCCATATGATGATATTATACTCTCATTTAATAAATGGAGCCACGATGTCCATATCTATAAATGAAGTCCTCTATCGATTAACAAATGAATATCACCAAACTATCGAGGATAGACTATGCGATATAATCGTACTCATTGATAACTCAAATGATATCACCTGCAACCATAAGTCCATCATTTATCTCAAGATTAAGATAGACTCTCCGATTGTCCTGATAATGAAATTACTTTTATCTACTGACGGTTATAGATAAAGTATTTCATTGTGATCTTGTTCAATGCACCCAGTGCACTAGATTCTTTTGCTCGAAGACACTCCGATGATTTTAGACTCATCATATCTCATTTGATCCCACTCAAATGCTAGCAAAAGAATTCTACAACTTTAACAAGATAAAGGTGCCCAACCTTTAACTTAAGTTGTGAACAATATTCAAGACTAATTAAAGAATTGTGTCTATCACATACATATCCAGATGTATGAACAATTCTTCTTTTCTCATAGTCTTTAGACCTTATGATTATTTACTTTGACAATTATTAAACTATAAATGCTATAAGATTTGTTTAAAACAGAAATCACTTTATTAATATGAAAAAGATTGTTAATTACATTATTACACTCTTGCTATTGAGCATAATCCTAACAGTGGTGGCTAATTATACTTTTTAAGTGACACTTGTTAAGCTGTAAGTGGGCGTGTGGGTGATGGTTTTTGGAGAACGTGCACCAACCCTAATGACAGATGTACTGTTTTCAAACGTGGGATGGCATCAGCGTCAGCTATAAAATTTGAAACTCCTCGTCTTCCCCCTATCTCAAGCTTCTCACGCAATTATTCTCTTAAGAACCAAAACCTAATCCTCAAAATTCTTATTTTCTTCGAAATTTTAGTCCTCTCTTGCCATCGAATCTCAGATTCCTTCCAAGATCAATGTTTCTTCTTCGCTTCGTCTCGAGATATCATGTTAGTTTTCATGGAACCTCACACTCGCCATCATTTTGTTGAATTATTATGCCAAGCTATTGAGTCTGGTGATAAGGAAACTGCTGATAAGATCAAATCTATACTGAGAAGTAACCCACCAGGTTTCACTTCCCAATCTCAGCCCGTAGCTCTTAATATTGATTATACTTTTACACAACCTAAGTTTCATTTTGCTTATGCTAATCCTACTATTTCCCATGTCAAACCATGTCCAAAAATGACAAGATCAACCCACACCAATCAGGGCAGTAAACCCACTGCCAAAGCTCCTTCCTTAATTGATTTGAAGATTACGTCGTAGACGTTTGGCTAGAGGAAGTTGATAAGAAGCATTGGGCACTGAAACATATATTATACGCGTGTCTAATAACAACCTAAATGGGGGTGAATAGGTTGTTAATCCGAATATTACCAACTTTTTCGGATTAGTAAATATTCAATTATAAACCCAATTCAACAAACAATAAAATCAAGTATAAAGTGCGGAAATTAAAGAACACTTAATTTCTACGTGAAAACCTTCAACAAGGAAAAACCATGAGCTATTATGCTAGCCACACACGGTCACCAAAATCCACTATATGAATAAAAGGTTACACCCTCAAGCGATACACGGACTCTCACCCTAGACAACTTCAAGCTGTGGACACTACCACTCACCACTCTTGGTTCAATCCATAGTGATATCCCCCGATCACTACTCTTAGCGTGAGCACCTCCTACTCTACCCACAGGCCTTTTACAATGGCACTTGACTAATTGCTTGAGCACTACACACCGTTAATCACAAGACTTAATTCTCACGAAAAGATCATCAACCTATATGAATATGCAATGATATTCAATATGCAAATAATGCTAGGCTATACTAAATGGCTATCTAGGAATTTAAGATGTCAATGAGATCATTCCTAGATATCAATATTGCTATATGTCATGGCATACAACTTAGCTATGTAAAGAATAACCAATCCTAGATACAATAGCTATTACAAACAATCTCAATCAAACAATGAGAAAAGTTAGTTAGGTGATATATGAACTTAGAATCCTAGCTATCACAAAACAACAACTCTATCAATCAACATAAATATCTCAACTTGTAAATAAATCTTAATCTAGATGCCAACAATGTTAGAATTATGCTCAATAGCAAGAGTGTAATATTGTAATTAACAATCTTTTTCATATTAATAAAGTGATTTCTGGTTTAAACAAATCTTATAGCATCTATAGTTTAATATTATAATTGTCAAAGTAAATAATCATAAGGTCTAAAGACTATGAGAAAAGAAGAATTGTTCGTACATCTGGATATGTATGTGGTAGACACAATTCTTTAGTTAGTCTTGAATATTGTTCACAACTTAAGTTAAAGGTTGGGCACCTTTATCTTGTTAAAGTTGTAGAATTCTTTTGCTAGCATTTGAGTGGGATCAAATGAGATATGATGAGTCTAAAATCATCGGAGTGTCTTCTAGCAAAAGAATCTAGTGCACTGGGTGTATTGAACTGGATCACAATGAAATACTTTATCTATAACCGTCAGTAGATAAAAGTCTTTTCATTATCAGGACAATCAGAGAGTCTATCTTAATCCTGAGATAAATGATGGACTTATGGTTGCAAGTGATATCATTTGAGTTATGAATGAGTACGATTATATCGCATAGTCTATCCTCGATAGTTTGGTGATATTCATTTGTTAATCGATAGAGGACTTCATTTATAGATATGGACATCGTGGCTCCATTTATTAAATGGGAGTATAATATCATCATATGGATGTTTGAGGTAATTGGATATTAAATCTCAATGTTGAGTTTTCGATAGTGTCTATTGAAAACATGGCTTCTGGACAAGTCAAAATATCCAAGTTCAAAACGTGGTCATATGAATAAATATGGTAACTTGGAGAGTTATAGGCGGTCTATGAACTCTTGGCGATTACTGATATTAATCACGAGGATACACTATCTCTAACATGATTGTCTAGGGTATGAATGAGGAACATCTTCCTTTTTTGTCTTTATTTAAGAGTTCAATTTTAGCTCTTTAGTAGAATGAGTTAAAATTAATGGATCGGACCTAAGTGAATCATTTGTTGATTGTGATTAGGTTATGTCTATTGAAGCTTAAATTTAGATAGCCCGCCAAGATCCCCAATCCACACGGACTTGTATGGATCACTTGATATATTCTACCGGACCAATTTATGGGTCCATTTAGAATTACATTTAATATATTAAGAATATAATTTGCACATTATTTATTTAATGGGCTGCTCAATTATATTAATATATTAATAAAAGGCATGTGGGCTTGTTTCTTTTAGTAAGAATGGGTCTGGTTCACATGTGGGCTTTTTATTTAAAGACCAATGGATTAAATGAAATAAGAAAATAATATATGGCACAATATGTATGTATGGGGCGGCAAGGTGTATATTTAACCTAATATATTATTTTGTTTCATTGTTTTAATTAAATAAGAATTAATTAATTTATTAATTAATTGTTTAATTAAGAAACAAATCTTTTTTGATTAGGAAATATGATTCCTAGAGTTATACTATTGGTAGTAGTATACTAAAATTAAAAGACTTGTTTGATAAGAAAATAAATAATTAATTTTATTTATTTAATCAAATAAGAAGTCTTTTTATTTAGTCAAATAAAAGAATAAAAATATCTATGAGTTGGATTAGGGTTTGAAGTCTTAAAACTAGAAGTGAATTAGGGTGCAACTAAAACTCCTATAGTTTAGGAGTGTGATTTGCGGCAACCCTAGTCCTTTTAGGAAGAGGATTTTCGGCCACCCTAAAAGAAAAAGAGGTAGAGAATTCGGCTATATGGTGTGTGGTGCTTGATTCAACTTTCTTCTTCTTCTCAATTCATAGATAGGATTTTTATTCTACTAAAAACAAAAAAGAGTGAATAGATTATTCTTTGATGGTACACTAATTGCTTGTTCATCAATAAGCTTGTGTGTACAACATCGATTTAGGTTCACGCGAGTTTCGATCATTAGATTGAGAACTCAAAAGTGACCGGAATAATCTTAGTCTTCTTTTGATTGTTTTGTGACTAACAAAAGAAAAGAAAAGTTTATTTGTCCATTCTCAGGTTTGCAATTCAAAGAAAAAGGGAGACCACGCTCCTAGGTGATTCACGTTCATGCTAGGATTGAAGATCTTGCGGATTACCATCGACGTAAGTCAATCGGATCACGCGACAAAAGGTATTCTTCTTTTTGTTGATAATATATATATGTTTAATTAATTAAAGGGTTAAGGTTCATAAAAGGAAAATTTTTTAAAAGC
Source organism: Acer campestre (assembly GCA_954870605.1). Taxonomy (NCBI): domain Eukaryota; kingdom Viridiplantae; phylum Streptophyta; class Magnoliopsida; order Sapindales; family Sapindaceae; genus Acer; species Acer campestre. The sequence goes on along the minus strand of OX940810.1, from coordinate 6,452,131 downwards.
TACTAAATCTATTTTTTTAGTCTCGCTTCTGCTGCGTGTACTACGGTATTTATCCCTACAAACAAGTCATAAATGAGATTTCTTGCTAAGTAAGAACACAAAAATGGATGAGATGGTGTTCAACTTACCAAGTCATATGTGTTGAAGAAGACCCATGCATAGATACATCCTAGATGATCCTAGATGATGTTTGGATGATGTTTGATGCACATGGAAATGAGTTGGGAGAGTTAAAGAATCAATCTTGATGCTTTCTCTCACTAGGGAACTCTTAACTCTCTCTAGGGTTTTGTAGTTTTTGTTCCTTGAATACAAATGAGAGAAAGAGATGTATTTATAGTGCTTAGATGATAGCCCTATAAATTTCATGAATTATGTTCCAAAATGAGCCAAATCGAACTCCAAATGAGTGAGATTTGGCCAAATTACGAAACAGGGATGGAGCATTGCACTACTCGTCATGTGCCACACAAGCGCAACATTTCTGGACCAAAAGTGCTGGTCAAGCAACGCCACACAAACACATAGATGCGACAGCTCAATTGCTTGAGATTCAAGCACTCTGAAACAAGACCAAACGACATTGAAATTTATTGTATAATATACCATTAGAAAGGTATGGATGTTTACTTTCTACTCCTTTTTACAGAATGAAATTTTGATGTATATAGGAAAGGTTATGGTCATTAGAGTGACAAAAGGTCATATTTAGAAAACAGCAGAGATTCCCTGTTTTAGTGGTCACTTTGGAGATATCAAAACCAATCCAAACGTTCATAAAATATTACGAATAATATACCGTTGGAAAGGTATGGGTGTCTAGTTTGGACAGAATTTTTAAAACTCATTTTGAAGCTTTGTATAAAAAGTTATAGTTACAAGACCATACAAAGGTCAGTTTTGAAAACCATTTAAATCATTGAAATCCAATCTTTTGAAACTAGACACTTTACTCTAAACAGCCAAACCAAATCTAATATTTATCCAAGAGAAGAATAAGACCTTCTCAAATAGTCAACCATTGTGCTAGGACATGCACACCGTCGTGCAAGCACAGATGTTTCCGATCACACAAACAGAAACGAATTACTAGACACTATCACAAAACAAAATCCAACAAAGAGGTGCAAGTGTGAATTGTGAAGAATGCACACATATAAGAATTGAAGCATAAATGTAAGATGAATAAAACATGCATGAAGATGTGTGTGTGTGTAACTAATCTTTTCAAGAGGCAAGTCAAGTGATTTACCTTTCTTGAAGTCATAGGGATGCTTGGAAGCTTTCCATCAAGGACCTAAGCTACCTATTACAAAATCATCCTCAAATATGGGTTGTCACCGAAATAAGCCAATCAAAATGTGAGGAACTTACAGGCACACCTGCTGAGCTTTTCTGCCACTTAGCCTCTTACATATGATACCGAGGTTAATGCGATCACCAATCGGGAAATCCTTGAGTACACCATTAGGTTTCACATTCCTCATTCAGTTAGGCTCTTTCGCGATGAAAGCCGAGCGATCTGGAATCCACCCTCAACTATTGCTATATATGGGGCTATGCTTACCTCTAAAGTCACCTTGTCTATCCTGCCTTACATTGCCAGATTCTTGGTAAATGTTAGGATTACGCTCACTCAGATGACTCCTAATTCATACAGGATCTCGATCTGCTTATGGAAGCTGTGGATTAATATCGGTGCAAAGAATCCACCAACTCTTAGGGAGATCTATCACTTTTACACCCTTGGTCAATCAGACGCTGGAGGTAGTTTCCGTCTCCAATCAAAATCCATAAACCACTCGGTTTCCAAGGACATGGACACTAAATCCCCCCCCCCCCCCAACTCACAAGGATAATAAAGGCTTCATTTGGGGGTTTCCTTCATCAAACAAGTTTTGGAAGAACAATTGGTTCTTCGTCTCATGTGATTGGGGTCAAGCGGTAGTTGGAGATGGCTCCCAAGGGTTGACCAGGAACAATGTTCCCAGGTATTTTGTCAACCCAGATGCCTGGTCCAAATCTCTTTCAATACTAACTAAGGAGGAAGCTAGGCATGTGGTCACGGTTGCCACTCAATCTTGGGAAGACAGGGATTGCCTCTCGCTTCTGGTGGAGAAAGAATTGATTAAAGTGGGGCTTTTCGCAGCTATCTCCACGAGGCGAAAGCGTTGTAAGTCTACATTTCCTTTGACTAACTATACATTTAACAGTGCCTTTAATCAAGCTAATGTCATTTTAATACTTTCTAGTGTTTGATTATGATCTGGTTACTGGCGAGCAAGCCGAACCAAAACTTGGTAAAAAAAAAATTGAAAAGGAAAAAAAAAATTAATAAAAACAAAACTGGGTAAAAAAAATGAAATTAAAAAAAAAAAAAGGGTTAATCTAAATCAACTTAAATTTATAACTTAAAATTTTGACTTCAACATCTCAACCACTCATGTGCTTTTAATTCAATGGTTGAGATTTGAATGCGTTTACAACTCTTGGATTAAAAGCACATGGGTGGATCCGATGGTTTTTTAAAAAAAAATCTTGTTAAAATTGATCTCCAACCGTCCATCACTCTTATTTAAGGTGTGACGAACGATTGGAGATCAAATTTTTTTTAATAAAAAGAAATTTTGTTCAAATATGTAATATATATATAAACAAATTTTCTTTTTTTAATAAAATAATTTATTTTTAATTCACAATTGGGTGGTCACTAGTGTAACGTCTTACTAAATGGGTGGCCAATAATGTAACGATTCACCAAATGGGTGACCATTAGGGTAAATTTCCCTACGGATCACCATTTCTATCACATTGCTTGTCAATAATAACCATTTTGATTCTAATTTCCTAAATAATGATTGTTTATAGTGTCCAATCAAATAGGTGGCCACAAGGGTAATTATCTATGTAAGTTCCTCATATTTTGATTGACTTATTTCGTTGAAAACCACATTTGGGGTTTAAATGTGTAAGGGTATATTAGGCATTCACTGTGCATCATCAAGTTCAAGAGCACTTCAAAGGTATATCTCTTGTGCTAAACTCTTTAAGAGACTAGTTGCACACACACACCTTTCATGCTTGTTTTATTCTCTTGTATTTGTGTTTCAAATTCTTATATGTGTGTGTTCTTCACTTCCCACACGTGCACATTGTTGTTAGATCTAACTGTTATATTGAGTTTGGTAATTCGTTTCCCGATGCTTGATCGGAAGCGTCCGCTCATGCATGATGGTATGCTTGATTTAGCATGATGAGTGACCACTAGATAAGGTCACTGTGCGATGGTAACTGCACTAGTAATGCGCTGGTCTCTACCCACGCAATGGCCCCGGGTTGTTTTTTCTAGGTCTTGGTACGCTGGTGACTGTGTTAGTGACTATACTGGTAGTGCGCTGGTCCTACCCACGCAGTGGCCTCAGGTTGTTTTCTCCAGGCCCTGGTGCGCTAGTGACTATGCTGGTAGTGTACTAGTCCTAGCCGCAAAGTGCCCTGTTTCCAACCTAAAATTTTCAAAACGTCGTAGTTTCACTTAGGGCTTATATATTGAAAGGTCCTCATTTTTTATTAGCTTATTTCGTTGACAAACCACATTTTGGGGTTTAATATGTAAGGGTTGTTTAAGGCTTCATTGGTTGTGATTAAGCAATTGGATTTCAAGCCCTTAAGCATAAGAGCTCTTTGAAGGTATATCACTTGTGCTTAACTCTGAAGTGAAGAGAATAGTAGCATACACACACTTCTCTTGTATGCATGTGTGTTCATTGCTTTTTATGTACATTCTCTTCACACTTTACACTTGCACAGCATGCATATAGACTAGGTGTGACTTGTTGCTTTGAAAAGAGAATTTTTCTCTTCGTTGCAATTGGTACCGCTGTTTGATCACGTGCATGTGCCGTGGTCCATGTATGGTGTAGCCTCTGATGATATTCACCATGCATGCCACGGTGGGTGCACATTGCCTCTGGAGCGGTCCTCCACCTTGAAACTTTCCAAGGCCCACACGTTGTGTGTGCCACGAAGCAGACACTCTGTCCATACCGCGGCATTCATAGCGTTAGTGACGAGATTTAGTTTTCAAAACTCAAAATGACGTCATTTCACTTTGAGGCTTCTATATATATGTTGCTTTCTCTTCTTGGTGGACCTAGAGCTTAGAAATTAACTCCTTTGAGAAGCTTAAGAGTGTCTTGCATGAAAAGCAACCAAGAACTCATTTTTACTCACCCAAACCCATTTTATGTGCATCAAACATCATCTAGCTTCATCTATCATAATCTAGGATGTGTTCTTGCATGGGTCTTCTTCAACACACATGACTTGGTAAGGTAGAACACCATTTTCATCTATTCTAATGTTCTTACTTAGCAAGATAGCTCATTTATGACTTGTTAGCACCTAGACTAAGTTTTTATCTACATGTTGAGCTTTTTGTGTTGATTGATTGGGTTGTTGTATTGTGATAGCTATTGCATCTAGGATTGTTTTTATTCTATATTGCTAAGTTTAATATATGACATGTAGGAACATGATTTCTAGGATTATGACATGTTCATTCATGAATAGTTAAGCTTAAAGGTGTTGACCTAGCATTTATGCATTTTATATTCACTTAAGTTGTGTTCTCTTCTTTAAGTGTTTAGCTTTGTGACTAAGTGGTTTAATGCACAAGCAAGTAGGTCTAGAATCACTGTTAAAGACCCGTTGGGTAGAATGGAAGGGTTAGTGACCAAGTATGGTTTGACTTGAGGTCAACCTAGGTTATAAACTTTCATTCAAGTAATAGATTTGAGAACCGTGTGTGGCTAGCACAATAGCCCGTGAGTTTTTCCCAGTTATGGTCTTTTCACGTAAATCAATTAACATTTAATTTATTGTTTTCCACACTTAAATTTAGTTGATTGTATTTGTTTTTTGGTTTTTTTTTTTTTGGGTGGTTTTTTGAATGTAGACTAATAAAGAAAAATTGGTAAAAACCTATTCACCCCCCCCCAATCTAGGTTATTTAGATATACGTAATATATATTTTCATTAATTAATATCAAAGCGGGTTCCTAGACATATTTAAGAGATCCTTGCTTTTGGTGTGTCTTGCATTTTGTGTGTTTTTGTTTGCTACATACATTTGCATTCATCTCTTTCAATCACCTAAACACTATAAGTGGGAACGGTGGTGGAAACGAGGGTGCTTCAAGCACAAGACCACCCTTGCTCACTAGGACAAATTATGCCTTTTAGTCTTAGTCTTACATTTGCCAAATTCATGATCATGTTTGGATGGCAATAGAAGACGACTACACTCCACCAACAATGACTCTTACGGGAGGTGGAGAGGATGTTCCTAAGCCTAAGGCACAATGAAGTGCTCAAGAATTTGAGGCCTCCAAGTGGAACAACAAAGAAATGCACGCCATCCTATGTGCTATGAACGACAATCAATACAAATTGATTCAAACAACTAGGATTACAAAAAATGCTTGGGAGATCCTAGAGACGGTTCATGAAGAAACCAAGGTGGTAAAGGACTCTAAGCTCCAAGTCCTTCAAACTCAATTTGAGACCTTAGGATAGAGGAGAACAAGTGCTTTAATGACTTTGAAGTGAAGTTGGTGGACATAGTGAATCAAAGTCATCAACTTGGTGACCCCTACTCGAATAGGAGGATCAAGCAAAATATTATAAGGTCTCTTCCCGAGAGAATTGAGTCTAAGGTGACGGCCTTAGAAGAAAATAGCGATTACAAGAACATAAAGCCAAGGGAGGTAATAGGAAGGCTTCTAGGTTATGAGTTTAAGAAGGGTCCTACCTTCATACCTCTTAAGAAGCAAAAAGGAATAGCTTTGAAGGTGTCCAAGGTTGAGAAGGAGGATGAAGATTCGGATGAAGACATGGTCTTATTGGTGAAGAGATTCAAAAAGTTTGTGAAGTTCAAAAAGAAGAGCTTCGGATCCAAAGGCCAAGGCTTGAAGAAAAAGACTTTGTTAAAGAAGTTTGAACCAACTCAAAAAAAGAACAATAGAAAGGGCATCCAATGTTTTGAGTGTGGTGCCATATGACATATCTCTCTCGATTGTGGGAATTTGAAGAACAAGAAGAAGGGAAAGGAAATGGCCACCACTTGGAGTGAAAGTGATGACTCAGAAAAGGGAGAAAAATCTTCAGATGATAAAGATCATGTAGCAAATTTTATAGCCTTTGCATCCTCCCACAAGAGCAAAGAAGAAGTTGATGATGAAGAGGAAGAGAGTCAAATGGAAGATGACTTAATCAATGATGGCTCCTCATCTCAATCCACAAATGAAAATGTGGAGAGCATGGATCTTGAAGACTACATTGCCAAGTTCAAATGCTCAAGGATGAAGAACAAAAAGGAAATTTGAAGATTGAAGGAGGAAAACCTTGAGCTATCAACTAAAGTGACTTACTTGAGTAAGGAAGTAGTGAGATCCAAGGAGATTGAAGACCAGCTAAGAGAAGAGATAACTATATCTAAGAGGAATGAAAAAGGATTAGAAAGGGAGCTTGAAGAATATAAAGAGTCAATGACTAAGATGGCTTCAAGCACCGATGACAAGAGAGGTATTGGCTACATTGATGACAAGGAAGCATCCTCCTCAAGCAAGATGACTATTGTCAAGAGCATGGACATCAAGGAGCCTCCTCCTCCACAACATCCTAGGAAGAAAATTGATCTAAGAGAATGTTCAAGAAGCACCGAAGTAAAGGTGGCATCAAAAGGGCAAGCTTAAGCTCAGCAAATGAAGGTTCCTCAAGTTTGCTTTCCTCAACCTAAAGCCCATTAAGTCAAGAGGTCAATCATGCAAGCTCAACCAAGGAAGCAACCTAGTCTTGGTCAACAAGAAAGATGGAAGGAACCAATTCAACACCCAAGACAACCTCATAGACATGGGAAAGCTCCTATGCACTCACAAGGACATGATATAATTCCTTACTTCATCCCTACTTGTCATTTTTGTGGTGTTGATGGTCACATTAGACCAAATTGCTTCAAGTACATTAAAATGTGTAGAGCTAAAAGAATGATTGAGAAAAATAGGGCTAGAGCCAAGATACATGTTCTTATGAAATCTAGAGTCAATTTGCATGATCCTAGGACATCTAGAGCTAATGTACCAAAGACCACTAGGAAGGAAAATGTTTCACCTAGGTGGATTAGAAAAGACGAGTACTTTTGCTATGTTGCTCAAATTGCCTTTAAGGCAAATGCTTTAGATCTTTGGTATTTGGTTAGTGGGTGCTCTAGGCACATGACGAGAAAAAACAGTTTCTTTGAAACACTTGTCATGGAGGAGGGTAGATGTGTCACCTTTGGTGATGGGTCTAAGAAGAAAGTGATAGGGAAAGGAAACATTTTCATTTTCGGTTTACCCTCCTTGTCCAATGATTTATATGTTGAGCCAGTGATAGGGCTTGTAGCCAATCTTATAAGCATTTCTCATCTTAGTGATGAGGGACTTTCCATCTTGTTTGGTAAGAGTGATTGCTCCATTCCAAAGCCAAATGGACAAACCTTATTGAAAGGTAAAAGATCTAGCGACAATTGCTATTTTCTTTAGGCTAGTGTCATCCCATGTAATATGTCAAAGAATGAGCAAGTTAAGTTGTGGCATCAAAGACTTGGCATTGTGATCTAAGGATCTTAGATAAGTTCAAAGTTATGTGTGACCTTCCCGAGCTTAGGAAGAAAGTTGATGGTGTTTATGGACCTTGTCAACAAAGGAAACAAACCAAGAGCATGCACAAAAAGGGCAAGTATCTCACACAAATGAGCCTCTAAAGCTTCATCACATGGACTTTATGGGTCCTATGGAAATCGAGAGTTTCGATGACAAGAGATACATTTTTATTTGTGTTGATGACTTCTCTATGTTTACATAGTCATACTTTTTTAGAGAAAAATCTGAAACTTTTAAAAAGTTTAAAATGCTTTGCACCAAAATTCAAAATGAAGAAAACTTTAACATTAAAAGCATTAAAAGGATTTGGAGTGACCATGGGAGGGAATTTTTGAAAATTGTTGAAAATTGTTGTAAATTGTTGTAATAGCTTAGGCATTTCCCATGAGTTTTCAGCTCCTAAGACACCTCAACAAAATGGAGTTGTTGAGAGGAAAAATAGGGTCCTTCAAGAGATGGCCTGAGTGATGCTGCTGCTTAGCAATAATGTCCCTAAGAACCTTCGGACCAAAGCCGCCAATACGGCTTGCTATATAGGAAATAAAGTATTCATAACTAGGCAAATTTTCTACAAGCTATAGAAAGGTAATAAGCCAAATGTTAGCTAATTCCAGTCTTTTGGAAGCGAATGCTACATTCTTAATAACTATGATCAACTTGACAAGTTTGATGCCAAGAGTGATGAGGGAATATTTATTGGCTATGCCCTAAATAGTAGAGCCTATAGAGTATTCAATTTGAATACTTGAAGTGTCATGGAATCATCTAATGTTTTCATGGATGACTATAGGCTTAAGATTATTGACCATAATGAGGAGGTTGTTATGGTTGATGATTCTCCCTTGGAGAAGGTTGGTGAGACTTCAAGTGATGTGAAGTCAAACCATGATGAAGAGGACATTTAACCTCTTGATAGAGTTTCTTCCTTGGACTCTAAAGAACTCGCTCCTTAGGTTGGACATCTTCATAACAAGATGATGTTATTGGAGATGTCAATGAGGGTGTTAGGACTAGGCATCAAATAGCTAATCAAATTAACTATACTTGTTACACCTCTCAAATTGAGCACAAAAAGGTTGATGAAGCCTTGAGTGATGAGTTTTTGGTTCTTGCCATGCAAGAAGAGCTAAACCAATTTGAAAGAAATGAGATTTGGACTCTAGTTCCTAGACCTAAGAGCACTAATATCATAGGCACCAAATGGATGTATAGGAATAAATCCGATAAGGATGGCAACATTGTGCGAAACAAAGCTAGGCTTGTTGCACAATGTTACTCTCAAATTGAGGGTACTGACTTTGAGAAGGCCTTTGCTCACTTTGCCCGTCTTGAGTCTATAAGGCTTCTCTTATCCATATCTTGTGTACACAAGTTCAAATTGTACCAAATATATGTGAAGAGTGCCTTCCTCAATGGCTTCTTGTAAGAGGAAGGGTTTGTTGAGCAGCCCAAAGGGTTTGTGGATCCACACCACCCCAACTATGTTTATCGCCTTAAAAAGGCTTTATATGGGTTGAAACAAGCATCGAGGGCTTGGTATGAGCGCCTCACTCAATTTCTTATTGACAATGACTACACAATGTGTAGTTCTGACATGACCTTATTCATCAAAAGAAACAAAGATGAGCTATTCATAACTCAAATCTATGTTGATGACATTGTATTTGGCTCCACCAACAAATCCAAAGTCCAATAATTTGTTGATGTCATGTCTCATGAATTTGAGATAAGTTTGGTTAGGGAGCTTAATTACTTCCTAGGTTTGCAAATTAAGTAATTGCATGATGGGATTTTCATAACCCAAACTAAATATGCAAAAAACCTAGTGAAGAAGTTTGGCCTTGAGAATGCCAGACATTGTGACACACCCATGAGTACCACTTTGAAGCTTAGCAAGGATGCTAGTGGTAAAAATGTGGAACAAAGCCTTTATTGTGGCATGATTGGTAGCTTGCTTTACTTGATTGCAAGTAGGCCCGATATAGCCTTTAGTGTGGGTGTGTGTGCTAGGTACCAAGCGCAACCTAAGAAGTCCCATCTCTCTTCCGTAAAGAGAATCATTCGATATGTGAATGAGACATCCAACTATGGGATATAGTACTCTTTTAATCCTAATCCAAGTCTTGTTGAATTTAGTGATGCCGATTGGGTAGGAAATTGTGATGATAGGAAGAGCACATCGGGCGGTTGCTTCTTCCTAGGAAACAATTTGGTTTCTTGGTTTTGCAAGAAGCAAAATTTAATTTCCCTATTCACTGTCGAAGCTGAATACAAAGCCGTCGGGAGTGGCTGCACATAACTCCTTTGGATGAAGCAAATACTTGTGGACTACGGCTTCGATCAAGGTACTCTAACCCTTTATTGTGATAATTTGAGTGCTATTAGTATTTCTTAGAATCCTGTACAACATTCTAGAACTAAGCACATTGACATTAGACATCACTTTGTTAGGGAGTTAATTGAGAACAAATGCATTGCACTTGAGCATGTTGGCACAAATGATCAACTAGCGGATTTATTTACCAAGCCTTTAGATGTAACTAAGTTTAAATCACTTAGTAGATCTATTGAGATTTGCCTCATGCATTGATGTGGTTTGTTAATTGACCCCACATGGGGAGCTCAAGCAAAGAGAGCAAACTTGCATACTTGTCACATGCAAAAATTTGATAAATATTATGTTTCTTCATTAATTGCTTGAGTGTCTTGGTTGCATATATGCTTATATGATATTTTCTTCAATAAGTGTGATCCTTTGCTTTGTTTGTAATCCATGTCATATTTATGCTCAAACATGCATTTTTGGACTAGGAGATTTACTTTGGAAGTACTCTTTGAATGACCTAAAATTGAGCTCCATGACATGACGATTCTTTCTAATGACATGCTTAAAATAAAAAGTATGGAATGTTGATTGCTCAATCTTGAATGCATATATGTGTGCAAAAGCAACATTGAGACTCAAATTAAAAAGGATCTTAAAATCCAAAGTCTCTCTTTATTTATTAGTTGAACAAAGTTACTATCATATGGGTATCTTACCCAAAAAAATCAAATAGGGTGCAAAAGTCGCTCCTGCCTTGTTTTTCTTATAAAGTTGGATACAGTTGCTCCTTAAATTGAATTGCTTAAAATCTATATCCTTGCTTGAATTCATGACAAAGGGTGAAATTGGTTTGAATTCTTTAGGAAACCCTTGTTGTTTGCTTTGCCAAATACCATTGTTTTGAACTTGAATGCAGCATGTCTTGCATATAAAGCATCTTTGTCACACATTTTTCTCAAAATAAATCTCCTTGCCTCTCTCATAATTAATTGAGTTGCATAAAGTTCTTGTAAATGACTATGTAAATATCTTGTATGCTACTATCTCTTTTTCTTAAATGTGACCTGGTTGGGAATACTCCTTTGCTTATCTCATGACAAAAAGGGGGAGTAGAGATGAGGTCGTTTGTGTACTCAACAAAATAGTAATAATATAGATTTTGGTTGATTCTTGAAAACTCTTTTAAGCCACTTAATCCTTTAAAATGTGATTTGATAGCAAAATAGTGAGCAAGTTCGTTCCACAGGGAATGGAGTGTTAATTAGATAAATTGACTAATCTTTGAACAATGAAGTAAATCATAGCGTTTGATAGATGTGTGGTTTCTAAGACCACCAATGCTAACTACTCAAATGAAAATACACAAACTATGTTATGAAAAATAGAATACTCAACACCTTGATAAGAATTGTGATAAAATCAATTAATGAGATAGCTAGGGAATAGATCGATTAACAATTGAATGTGGGTAAGCTAACTAGCTACTTTAATGTACCAATCTCATTATGTTAACCACTTAGAGGCTTAGATTAGTGGGGTTGATATACCCACCACTAATCTATCCTATCCAATGGGTTCTTAATCACACAAGGATTGTCAATCCACATATGAATATATAACAAATTACTCCACTCAAGATAGCAATCAACAAGTGATATACAAGTCAATTATAATGAATGGAATCTAATTAATTTTAATGAATAGAACACATAAGAGATTCATTACAAGCTAAGCTAAACCCACAACCAATTGATCCTCAAATCTATCCCCTAGATTAGGGGTTTAGTTACACATATTTGCAATAAATGAAAAGAATAAATAGTAAGGAAATAACCCTTGGGTCACCTTCTTTAAGCTTGATCCTTCTTCTCCTCTATGCTCCTAGATGCAAGGAATGGAAGTAGAGGATATGTCTTGGAATGTTGGTGTTTTGGTGGGAAGTGACTAAGGATTTTGGTGGAGAAATGGTTGGATGAGGAATGATGTAGTGAAGTAATCAAGGTTTTTTGTTGAGGGTTAGATGGATTAGATGAGTTCAAGGAGAGAAATGGAGGATGAGGAATGGTGTGCCATGGATGATAGACCTAGATCTCATATGTGTTCTCTGTATTTTTCTCTGATCTTCGATGATGTTGAAGATGGAGGGACGTTCTATATATATACACTCTTGGACATGTACTGATAACTGCTTGATTCGCTGAGGTGGCACCTTGTTCGCTATTTGGTCGCTATGGCGACCCTAGTACGTAAAACGGTTAGATGAGAAGGTCGCCACGAAAACCATCTTTCTCGCCATTTGGCAAGTGGCGACCATGAGCAATTTGTGTAGAGGTCGCCACTTGCACCTCTAGGTCACCATGGCGACCATAAATGGCGACCCTGCAAATGTAAGGAGGTCGCCACTTGCAACATCAAGGTCGCCATGGCGACCCTAAGTGGCGACCATGCCTTGACTGAACTAGGTCGCCATTTGCAAGGGAGGTCACCATGGCGACCCCACCTGGTTCATTTGGGGACTTTCTGTCGCCATGGCGACCAAGTGGTGCCCAAATGGCGACCTTCTGATGTCTTTGGAGAATCCTCTGTCGCCATGGCGCCCATGTAGTGACCTCTCATGTCCAAGTGGCAAAAATGCCCTGTTTCTTCCTATTTGTGAGACATTTTCGCACAAGTCCTCCACTTTCATCTCAATTGCTTCTGAAACCTAATAAAACCTGAAACACTCAATTTAACAACATTAAACACGGGGAAATGCCTGAGAATCAAGCTAAAAGAATTGGAAATGAGGGCCACAATTATACCAATTTTGGCTTGATCAAATACCCCCAAACCAATCTTTTACTAGTCCTCGAGCAAAACAATTACAAGCAAACCCCCAAAGACATGCATAGAGATATTTCAAAGGTTATCACTTCATATGATCAATGTGCGAAGCCAAAATGAAGAGATTGAAACAGTTATGCCATGGTGAGGATTTAAACATGTAAGAGCATGTCAAGTTAGGATTAAAAACGTGCCACCTTTAGACATAATTGTACGCAATGTGATCTCACATTCAAAATGCCAAAGCTTCAAAGCAAAGGTGCTATTAGTTTAGAACGTAATTCGCTTTGATACTAAACCTCACCGGATTCTCTCTTCTTTTCTCCAAGACTCCTAGGTTCACTCAATATTTTACATGTGCAATATGAATTCATGTTATGGCAACTAATTGATTGCACATGATAATCATTAAAAACGCAATTTCCTGAAAAGTGATCTCATGAATGGAATTGCAAGCCATGAATTAGAAAGAACATGCATCAACCAAATTTGTACAAAATGGACAATCCTAAAGATCATGAAGGTCTTTTCTTTGGTTGTAATGGGGCCTAAGGTCATGGTGAAACAAAGAATGGAAAAATGGATAACAAGGAACCTAATGATTACATTAAGGCATACATTCTAATTTTTAAGTTCCACAAGTTTCACACATATTGTTCACACTTCAAGGTGTCCAAGCTCACAATCATACATGTGTATGCTACTCTTATTTTCAACTTCAGTAGTTCATTTAGTTCTCTTTCTTTTCTAGGCCATTTGTGCCTAATTCCTTGGTTCTCTTTTTCTCTTCTAGGCCATTTGTGCCTACTTTCTTGGTTTTTTTTTTTTTGATTGCCAATTCTTTTCTTTTCATGCTTTTCATTTTTCTTTTCTTTTCACATTCTTTTCAAGCTTTTGTTTTTCTTTCAATTTTTCTTTTCAAACATTTCTTGCTTTGCAAGACTCTTGCACATATTTACATGCCTAGGTACACACCTTACATTTATAAGTTCAAAATTTTACATTGATTTCCTAAACCTTAGTAAATCATTTGGTCAAGGTAGGTCAATTATTATAAGGCTATAAGGTTCATGTAGATGTGGTTCATGAAAGAAAAGCTTCAAATGTGTTTGGCTTCAAAGGGGGTTGGGAGCACTCATATTCACATTTGTTGGAAGTGTTTAGGCCAAAGTGGTTTTCACATGCATTGCCTAAAATCATTTCTAAAGACTTGTCCACTAAGCAAAATAAGGCATCCACAAGCAGTCCATAATATTCTATGGCAAACAACATTTAGTGCAAATGAGACCAATACATGTTTGTATGAGTGTTTGAGAATGAGTGTTTAAAGAGTGAATATTTGACAACTGAAAATACGCTTTTTAAGGCCGTGTTTGTGATCCTCACGGGAATCTCCACTATTAATTCCTAGCCTTTAAGCAAAATTGATTATTCACCCTAACATTATGAGAAAAAGATTTACGCACTTTGTTCAATGACACCCTAAGTGGCATGATGTTAATCTAAACCAAACAATGGCAAAGATGCACAATTCCTCACTACTTCATGTATAGCACAATCTCAACAAGCAAAGTATGCTTAAATATGGCATTATCGCAAAAATTTGAAAAATTCGGCTCAAATTTGAAAAACCAAGCAAAGTGAGTAAAGTGGTGTTGCACAAATGTACCCCCAAACCTAAATTGGACATTGTCCTCAATGTTCAATGGAGGCAAAATTTGACAAAAGGCGCAACCCAACAAATTCAAAGCAAAAGATGCATATATGTTCACAAATAATCAATGTATTTTCAAAATTTTGGCAAAGTGCCCTCTTATCCTATAATGCACAAAATCATCTAAAAAGATGCTCAATCATGTATGGCATGTACCTCAATATTCCTATAATTCAAAAATCAACAATTAAGCACATTCATCCTAAATCCACCACCAAAATTCATCTCACACCCTTATTCTAAGCAAAAACGAAATAGAAATAAAGGAATTCAAAAATGATGAGACTACTTAAAAATTTAAACTATGAAAGAAATATACCAAGTGGGTTGCCTCCCACCAAGCGCTCTATTTAACGTCTAGGCAAGACGTGGCATGGTGCTTCCGCACTTCGAACCTCCAAAATGTTGCTTCCTAAGTGATAAGCTCCTCGCCCTTCTTATGAGCACTCTTGGCTTTCATCGTCCCTCCAAGACTTGCAAGTTGACTTTGTTTCTTTCCAAGAGATAAAGAAACCTTTCTTTATGAACAAGCAACAAACACTTGCTTCCTCAAGAAGCAATAGAAAATCTACACACTCACAAAACTCATTAGAAAGTTCCAGCAAAATATACTCAATTCAAGCAATTGCCAACAATAGCTTGAAACACCAATTATTCAAAAGAAATAAACAAATAAAGCAATCAAAACAAAAGGCATAAAAATAAAATGCACCAATATTTTCAATGTTGTGCATTTGGGGTTGGATGAAGATTAACTAAGGGTGGTTTGATCAAGTTGGGAAATTCACTCTTCTTTACAACCCAAATAAATGTAGATGATTTCCCCATCATTTCCTTTCCCTTCTTTCTCATTTGGTTCATTGATTCTTTCCTCACCCAAATTTTTCTTATCCTAGGTGGACTCCTCCTATTCCTAGGCTTCTCAACCCATACCTTCCTAACATGCATATATGTCTCTCTATGTCTAAAATTCCCTCTTGTGCCTTGCCTTTCATTTTCATGGTTTGGTGGTCTAATGTGACCTATCTTATGGCAATGATGGCACATGGTGATAGAGTTAGGAATGATACCTTCTTTGTGATTCTTTGTTGGAGGGAGAGGTGGAGGGTTCTCATTCCTCCTTTTTGCCTTTCTCCTCCTTGCTTTGCTAGGATTCGGCTGCTTGACCTTTGCACTTGAAGAGGCTTGACTCAAGTCGGGCATTTCTTCTTTTTCTTGCTTGGACCTTTCAAGTTTCGCAAGGTGGTCAACTTCCTTTGTCTTCATTATCTCCAAAGCCTTGTCCCTTGTTTGAATTTCGGCTTGCATTAGCCGCATCCTCCTTGCAAAGTCTTCCTTGATCTCTTCAAGCTCCTTCAACGTTGTACTCTTTTCGCCTTCACATCTCTCAATTTGTTCTTCAAATTCTTTGATCTTGTCGGAGACTTCACCATTTTGCTTCTTGAGAGTACCATTTTTGGCTCTGAGCGTCTTTACTTCAAGAATGATTTTCTTGTTCAATTCTTGAAGCATGCTCTCCCTCGTTGTTCCCAAGGCTTCCTTGCCTTCTAACTTCTTCTTCAAGAGTTGTATCTTCCCTTCGTAATCCTTGGTGATTTCCTCTTGTTGGAGGGAAGTTGTAATGATTCTTTCTTGAAGAAGAGCATTCTCTTTTTTCAATACCTCCATCGTCATCACTAGGTCTTCACTCATGCTCAAAATCTTCTTGTTCATCTCTAGTGTGATCTTGCATAGATCTTCTTCCTTCGATTGATACAAGACTTCTATGTTGTGTTGAGTTGTGGCATTGATGGAATTTTTGAAATTTTCTTCAAATGTGGACTCTATTCCTTGATTCGGCCAACTAGATGACGTATAGTCATTCCTATCTTCCAATGACGTTCTCATGGGCGTGTAGCTTGGCCTTGAGTTTTGCATAAGGAAATCCATAGAGTCCTGAAATAAAAATAAACAAAAACTACCAAAGAAGTGAAAAGAAACTAAAAAGACTAAAAACAACTAAGAGACTAAAAATTAATAAAAACTAACAAAGAAGTAAAAAGAACTAAAAAGACTAAAATCAACTAAGAAAAGCTAATTGAATCAACTATCGCTATAATTCCCCGGCAGCGGCGCCATTTTTGATGAGGTCGTTTGTGTACTCAACAAAATAGTAATAATATAGATTTTGGTTGATTCTTGAAAACTCTTTTAAGCCACTTAATCCTTTTAAAATGTGATTTGATAGAAAAATAGTGAGCAAGTTCGTTCCACAGGGAATGGAGTGTTAATTAGATAAATTGACTAATCTTTGAACAATGAAGTAAATCATAGTATTTGATAGATGTGTGGTTTCTAAGACCACCAATGCTAACTACTCAAATGAAAATACACAAAATATGTTATGAAAAATAGAATATTCAACACCTTGATAAGAATTGTGATAAAATCAATTAATGAGATAGCAAGGGAATAGATCGATTAACAATTGAATGTGGGTAAGCTAACTAGCTACTTTAATGTACCAATCTCATTATGTTAACCACTTACAGGCTTAGATTAGTGGGGTTGATATACCCACTACTAATCTATCCTATCCAATGGGTTCTTAATCACACAAGGATTGTCAATCCACATATGAATATATAACAAATTACTCCACTCAAGATAGCAATCAACAAGTGATATACAAGTCAATTATAATGAATGGAATCTAATTAATTTTAATGAATAGAACACATAAGAGATTCATTACAAGCTAAGCTAAACCCACAACCAATTGATCCTCAAATCTATCCCCTAGATTAGGGGTTTAGTTACACATATTTGCATTAAATGAAAAGAAGTAAATAGTAAGGAAATAACCCTTGGGTCACCTTCTTTAAGCTTGATCCTTCTTCTCCTCTATGCTCCTAAATGCAAGGAATGGAAGTAGAGGATATGTCTTGGAATGTGGGTGTTTTGGTGGGAAGTGACTAAGGATTTTGGTGGAGAAATGGTGGGATGAGGAATGACGTAGTGAAGTAATCAAGGTTTTGTGTTGAGGGTTGGATGGATTAGATGAGTTCAAGGAGAGAAATGGAGGATGAGGAATGGTGTGCCATGGATGATAGAGCTAGATCTCAGATGTGTTCTCTGTATTTTTCTCTGATCTTCGATGATGTTGAAGATGGAGGGACGTTCTATATATATGCACTCTTGGACATGTACTGATAACTGCTTGATTCGCTGAGGTGGCACCTTGTTCGCTATTTGGTCGCTATGGCGACCCTGGTGTGTAAAATGGTTAGATGAGAAGGTCGCCACGAAAACCATCTTTCTTGCCATTTGGCAAGTGGCGACCATGAGCAATTTGTGTAGAGGTCGCCACTTGCACCTCTAGGTCACCATGGTGACCATAAGTGGCGACCCTGCAAATGTAAGGAGGTCGCCACTTGCAACATCAAGGTCGCCATGGCGACCCTAAGTGGCAACCATGCCTTGACTGAACTAGGTCGCCATTTGCAAGGGAGGTCGCCATGGCGACCCCACCTGGTTCATTTGGGGACTTTCTGTCGCCATGGCGACCAAGTGGCGCCCAAATGGTGACCTTCTGATGTCTTTGGAGAATCCTTTGTCGCCATGGCGCCCATGTAGCGACCTCTCATGTCCAAGTGGCGAAAATGCCCTGTTTTTTCCTATTTGTGAGACATTTTCGCACAAGTCCTCCATTTTCATCTCAATTGCTTCTGAAACCTAATAAAATCTGAAACACTCAATTTAACAACATTAAACACGGGGAAATGCCTGAGAATCAAGCTAAAAGAATCGGAAATGAGGGCCAAAATCATACCAATTTTGGCTTGATCAAGTAGTGTGTGTAGAGAAGATAGGGTGCATATTGGGGAGAATTGCTTATTGAGGGGGAGTAACCCATTTTGGGGGAGCATTGCATTGCACTTCATTGCATGATGTTGCTAGTATTTTCCTTCAATGCAAATGCTTGTATGTATTTTTTTTTTTCACTTGATCACCTCACATACACTTGTCTTGGAAAGTGTAGTTATCTTGTTTTGTAGGGATGTTCATTCTACAAGAGATGGAAAGCTTGAAGATCTAGTTTAAGTATCTCTTTGTAATATAGAAGAACTCTTGTTGACCTTTAAGTTTTTTTGTTTTGTGAGGATCAATTGTGAGTGGTGGTTGTCACAGAATAGCCAAAGGTGGAGATTGAAAGGTTCTTATTTTTGATTGGCTTATTTCGTTGACAAACCATGTAAATACAATCACGGTGAAATTGCCTTAAGCTTACTTAGGGAGGTGAATAGGTTTCAAGGCCTTTTTCGATCCCATGAAACAAACAAAAGTTTGTCCCTTTAGATAGCTTATATTACACCATAATAAACATAAACAAGCATGCATAGACTATTGATAAGCATATTCAATTGATAGATCAAACATAGCCTATGGATTGCATGAGGAGGTTGTAACAAAAATACATAAATCAATAAGAACTTGTATTCATTATAAATGTCTCAAGAGTTCAAGTATGTATTAAAGATACAACGACAATCAAAGATCTTGTCTTATAAGAATGTAATCAATGACAATTCAAGCAAGACCAAATTGATACAAGTAAACAAATATCAAAGATATAAGGAAAGAGAAACTTGACACATGATATTTTAAGTGGTAAATCTCCGAAGAGGAAACATCCACGGGTTGAATCCATAACCACCGGCAAAATGTTTTTCACTAATTAAACAAGAGTACACCCTCAAATGTGACCAACTCTCATGTATCACAATCTATTGGATATCCCTCCTATCTATTCCCACTAGAGAGAAGCTTGCATACTCTCTAACCGAGACACATCACATGCCTCTAGAGAGTATCCTTGCTCGGACTTACTAGAGGCCTCACACCCCTTGCCAAGACTTTCCTTGCTCTATGTTGAAGAATCACTCAACAACAAGGGACTTTTCTTGCTCAGACTTATTGGAGCCTCACACCCCTTGCCAAGACTTCCCTTGCTTGTCAAACCGGATCCTCACACTCCTAGACAAGACTTTGCTTGGACTTACTTAGAACCTCACACTTTTAGCCAAGACTTCCTTTGCTTGGGCTTACTTAGAGCCTTACACTCTTAGCCAAGACTTCCACCTTTTATAAGGCAAGTGATATATGTGATGCAAATGATTCAAGCACAATCAACATAGGACATATGATCAATATGAACTATGGAAACTAGAATAAGACAATAAGCACACAATGTATGATATTCTAGTTTACAATCCAAGAGATGCAATCAGACAAGATGATGCATGAACATACGGAATATATGGATTATGTACACTTCATGTAGAACTAATCTTAGTCATGTGAGAACACATGTCAAAAATTGTCTAGTCATAAAAACCATGAATCGAAGTCTAAAGCATGTGAAACACCTAACACATGTGATTCCTAGTTTCATTCACAAAGCTAATACTTGAATAAATCATATACATGAAGCACATATTCAAGATATTATAAACATACACCAAAAATGCTACAATCACAAAATATGATCAGTGAATATTCTAGCAAGTATTTAGATCAAGGATATAATTAATAATCAATTAAATCCTAGATATCTCTAAACACAACATCAAATGTGCTAATCCTAGATTTGTTCAATTAAAGGATCCAAGCAAATGACAAGGTTATTAATCATAAATTGAGTCAATGAAGTCACAAATAACCCAGCTAAGCACAATACAACTCTCAAACATGTGAAATACTAGAATTATAGAAAACTAGTTCACATTTGTCTCTAATTAGACTTGATTAGCTTTGATATGAAGCTATCCTTCTCAATATCTTTCATCATACATACACATACATATAGAAGAAGAAAACCCAAGGTAATTGAAGGATTAAAAAGATGAATACACAAAGTTTGGCTCAATACCTAGGAATCCCGAGTTGGTTCGGTTTTGAGTGAAGAGCCACCACAAAAAGTGATCACACAGCTGCAAACTCTTTCGGAGAAGGTAAGAGACTTGATTACGAAGATTTGAACCACTCAATTCAGAGTCCGAATGAAAAAATTACGGTGCTTGGAAGATGAGAAAGCTGGAGAGAAAATTTCAGCTCCATATTTCAATTTTTCTTCTTAGAAATGAATAAGTGAGAGAGAGGGAACATTTAAAGAGAATGGGAGGGAAAACAAAAGAGAGAGGGACCCACTTGGGAGTGCCTCCCTTTGCTATCTTGGTGGAGGCGCGTGGCCACCACGGGAAGCCTCTCAAGTGAGGTCTTCTCTCTTTGGTTCTTCTCCTTGCGTACTGATGCAGTCGTTTTGCGCAACAAAATAATGTTTTAAATGTGATCGTTTTGAAAACCAATTTCACCACTTAAAAATTCACTTAGATAGAAAATTAGTAAAGTGGTAAATAGGATTTGTTCCATAGGGAATTAGAGTAATTAGTTGAATTAATTAAAATTTCCTAAAATGCAAAATAGAGTAAATCATGATAGTTTGAATGGTGTATGGTTTAAGAAACCATCAAACATACATGGAAAATAAAAGCAATAAAATGTAAAGAGAATATGAATAGATAGGAATCCAATAACAACAAACTAGATAAGAAAATGGATTAAACAATTAACTAGGAGTCTAGGGAGATAATAGAGTAGCTAATGGACTTTGAGTAATTCATACATGGCTTCATTAATGCCCTATTCATACAATCATGGACCGATCTCATTCAAAAGTGTTGTTTAGACCGTCACTACGAACCCTAATCAACTTCCCACTGCAATGCCTAACCGATTAAGGAGAGGGGGTCATGGTGGGATCGGTTAGTGACGATCGAATGGCCTAGGCAATCATGGTAGGCCTACCCTCTAAAAGCAAATCCTATTCACTATGTGCTATAATCAATCAAGTGTGTCAATAACTTAATCAATTTTATCACAAATTATCTTACAACATATTGTAATTAATAAGTATGTCAATACTCATTTAATCACATAAGTGCAAGATATAATTAAAAAGTAAATAAAACTCTAATTATGCAAACATAATATTTAAAGTCTTAATAAATACTCATTGTCCAAAAGTGTCTCAAATCATCCCCCTAGAAAGGGGGTTTAATTACACATAATCACAAAGAAAGAAAGGAAGTAAAATGGAGAGAAATCACCCTTGGGTCTCTCTTGTAAGCTTGATCTTTCCTTGAGCTTCCTTGCTTGAGTCTTATGTGAAAGTGCAAATACAATAAACTCGGGTGTGTTCAATATATTAATCTAGAGGGGGGTGAATAGATTTTAACTAATTTTTACCCAATTTTCGTTTAAGGTCAATATTACGAAAATACCCTTAATAGTCAATATAAATACAACAAGTGTAATATGGTGCGGAAATTAAATAACACTTGATGTATATGTGAAAAATCCAACCACTGGGAAAAAACCACGGGCTGTATAGTGCGCCACACTCGAACCTCGAAATCCACTAATTGAAATGGAGTTTACAACCTATGTAGACCTCGTCTAACACTCCGGTCTATAACCCCCCACTTCTACCACGCGGGCCTTTAAAAGTGGCTATAGTCCATTTTGCTTATGGCCTAAGCAACCTTAGCCAACAAGACTTAAATTCTCAATGAAGAGACAATACAACCTATGTGTGAATATATAAAAATACTCAATACATGTAATAAGAGCTAGGCAACTCTATATGCTTATCTAGGATGATAATATGTCAATAAAAACAATCATAGATATCAATAGCTAAATGACATGTCAAATAGCTTAGCTAAAAATAGATTATAAAAACCTAGATAGCTATCACAATACAACACTCAATCATGTCATCACAAACAATCTCTATTTTGAATATAAGATATTAATCTACGAACATTCAAATAATAAAAGAGATGCCTTGATAAATAAAACACTAAATATCAATGGATAAAAGTGAAGAACATACCAAGGGAAGTGTGATGACCAAGACCCATTCAAATAAGCAAACTAACTATGCTAGAAAATGCTTAGATGATCTTTGATGCACATGTATATGGTTTGAGTGTTTAGAAAATGAGTTCTCTATTAAATATCTCTCCAAAATCTCTCAAATGAGTTTAGGGTTCTTTTGGAGTCAAGAACTTGGTCAGAGAAATGAGAAAGTGTGATATTTATAGACAAAGAGAACAGGGCATGTGAAAAGACGAAACTGCCCTTGAAATTACAGTTCGGTGATTTCATTCTACGGTCATGGCTGCATAATTGAACCGCCGAATTGAACCCGAGAAGCAGGGGATCAATCGGCGACCAGATTCGACGGTCACCAAAACCGCCGATCAAAACCCAAAAAGAAACCGACCTAAAAATATCTAAAACGGTGGTTTCATTTGGCGGTTTAGAAACCGCCGAATTGAGACCGAGATAATAAATGCATCAGGTCTATTCGGCGGTTTTGATTCGGCGGCCTGGTCACCGATCGTAACTGCAGATCCAATCCAGAGCTCTCTAGAATCAAACGGCGGTTTCCTTTCAGCGGTCATAGTCGCCGATTAAACCGCTGTTTCACCACTGATGGTGAAACCAAAGGAGAAGCCAAGGGCATTATCCGAAGGTGATTTTCGTGCTAAACCAAGCACACTTTCGTGCATGCGCAGACGTTTTCGAACAATGTCTGGAAACGAATTACAAGACACAAAAAACACACAACAAGATACATCACAAAGTGCAAGTGTGTAAATGTGACATTTGAAGAGAATGCACACAAAAGTGAAGCATACATATGCAAACATTACTAGTGAGTGTGTGCAACTAAATCTCTTCAATAAGAAAATAAGCATTAGAGATATACATTTGGAGTGCTTGTCATCCTTGAGGTCTTGAGTAGGGCCATTGAGCATGATCACCTATCACCTAAGCTACCCTTTACATACAACCCCAATATGTGGTTTGCCTACGAAATAAGCCAATCGAAAACCGGGAATCCTTACATTATGCAAATATTGTGTGTTGAGGAGGTGTCTAAATAGGTGGAGTCAAATGGAAAGTGACAAAGGAAATGAGTGGAGAAGATGGAAAGAGAGGAATGATTTATGTGGAGTAATCTAGGTGTTTATTGGAGAAGAGAATGGTGGGATTAGGAATGGTGGAGCAAGGAGATTTCTTGATAAATAAGAGTTGATTGATCAAGAGTTATCAATTCTCAGCATAAAATGGTGTATTTATATGTTAGAAAAACTATGGTATGAAATGGGCATGAAAAGACAAGAATACCCCTAAAAATGGCTTGAAAAATATCCATTTTGCTGCTTTTAGAAAGTGGTGTCGCCGTGGTGTTGCCATGGCTTTGCCGTGGCGATAGGGAATGTGCAGCAGTTACTAAAATGGGCATAACTTTCTATAGAAGACTTGGAATCGCAATCCGTAAAAGCGTTGGAAAGAAGACTTCTGGAGCTTTTCGAATATATGTAAACCGAAATATGATTCGATCTGAAGAGAGAGATATGCCTCTTTGAAGTTGGATGATCTGCACACACTTCTTACAATTTCAGCCCCTTTTGCTACCAAATCTCACGTCTTGCCCGAAATGCACTAAATGCCTATAATTGACTGGAAACGAGCCATTAGACACCAAAATACACTCGAAAACAAGCTAAAGGATATAGAATTGAAGGCCAAAATCATAACAATTTTGGTTCGATCAAATACCCCCAAACCTATCTTTTGCTTGTCCTCAAGCAAGACAAACAATAAGCACCATGAACATCTATTGTAAACCTCAAACAATCAATCATTAAAGTGCCGACTCTTTGAAAAAGACTTAAAAGTCAAAATTCGACTTGCAAAACCAAAGGTGAAGAGGTTTAATCAATGTTGTGCTCATTAGGAAATAATGCATGTAAGAGATGCTAAATTAAGATTAAAATCATGCCACTCTAAGTACACATTGCATGCAATGCGATCCTAGATTCAAGATGCTAAAGTTTCAAAAACTAGAGAGCCATTTGGAAATGAATGTAATTCGCCTCGACATCTAATCCTTACCGGATTCTCTCATTTTCGCACAAATTCCTAGGCTTCACTCATAATCCATATGCAATATGAGTTTGTGTTCAAGATATCAAATATAATTTCACTTGATCATTTAAAAACACAAGTTTTGAAAATTTGTCTCATGAATGGAATTAAAAACCATGAACTAAAAAGAACATGCATCAACCAAAATTTTCAAAGTGGACATCCCTAAAGATCAAATAGGTTTTTCATTTGGTTATAATGGGGCCTAAGGTGAATAGTGAGTCAATAAATGGGAAAAATTGATATCAAACACCTAAAGGTCACACTAAGGCATACATTCTAAATTTAACACACTTTGCTCATTACAACTTGCATATTCCACCCTTTGGCGTCCAGGCTTACAATTTACTTTGTGCAATTTTCTACTCTTAATTTCTGTTGAGTAGTTCATTTAATTTCAACTAGGCACTTTGTGCCTCATTCATCTTTTTTTTTTTTGTTTCTTTTCTTTTCGTTGCTTTGCTTTTCTTTTCTTTTCTTTGCTTTGCTTTTCTTTTCTTTTCTTTGCTTGTCTTTTCTTTTCAAGCAATGCATTTCATCTTTTTAATGTGTTTTCACATACATACATGCCTAGGTACATGCCTTACAATTTAATAACACCTCAAAGCCTACATTCAACCCCTAAGCCTTAGCAAACCATTTGGTACAAGGTAAGTCTAGTGTATAGGCTATATGGTTTATGTTGATGTGGTTCATGAATGAAAAGCTTAATTGCGTTTGGCTTCAAATGGGCAATGGAGCACACACATCAGAGGGATTGGAAGTATTTAGGCCAATTTAGTGGTTTTTCACATGCATTGCCTAAAATCATCTCTAAAGGTTTGTCCACTAAGTCAATTAAGGCATCCACTAGCAGTTCATATGTTCTATGGCAAACAACATTTAAGTGCGAATGAGACATTTTAAATATGCTTAACATATGTGTTTGAATGAGTGTTTAAAGAGTGAAAACTTTCCCTCAAAATAAGTTTTTTAGGACGTGTTTGTGAACCTCAAGGGAAGTTTCTTTTATTAATTCCTAACCTTCAAGCACAATTGAATATTCACTCTAACATCAAGAGAAAAGAACTAGCACACTTTGTACAATGCAACCCTAAATTGCATGAAGTTAATCTAAACTAAGCAAGGCAAAGATGCACAATTCCTTACTCACACACACAATGGCATAATCTCAACAAGCAAAATATGCTCAAGCATGGCATTATTACAAGATTTTCAAAAATTTTGAAAAATTTAGGCTCAAAACATTTGCACACAATTGCAAACAAGAGAGTGTTGTGCACACAATTAATGTCCATATCAAAATATTATCCCAAAGATTTGAATCAGGAGGTTCAATATCATCCTATATATTCATCAACAACTCAAGAGATATAGCAATGTAAGTTCATCAAGAGTTACCATCACAATCCATGTGGACAAAATATGTGATCATTCAAGCCTAAATCCACTATCACAAACAATTCTCACCCTTATTCTAACAAGAAACTAAAAAGTAAGAAATAAAACAAATTAAAAAGCAAGAAAAGAAATTGTACCAAGGTGGGGTGCCTCCTACCTCCGGCACTCCAAACTCCAAAATGTTGCTTTTCTTAGGATAAGACTCTCGCCCTTTTTATGAGCACTCTTGACTTGCTCGTCACTCTAAGACTCACAAGTTGTCTTTGTTTCATCCCAAGAGATAAAGAAACCTTCCTTTAATGCACAAGCAACACAACAGGCTTTCTCAAGAAGCAATAGAAAATCTACACATGCTCACAAGCATATTAGAAAGTTCCGGCAAGTAAAAATATACTCAATACATGCAATTGCCAACAAGAGCTTGGAACATCATTTATTGCTTTAAAAGAAACAAATTTAACCAACAAAAAACACAATGTGAAAAAACATCTAAATATGGAGGACAAAATTCCAAGAACTGGTGACTTTCGAATTCGACCTATGTTCGCTCTTCAGTGCATATAAAACCTTCTCCAATTTTGGAACAAGAAAATAGACATGTAAATACACACTTTTAAGTTAGAAAACATTTCAAAATTCAAATTTGAAAAGTGTGGAAACGGACTTCGAAAATGGTTCACGTGCAGAATTTCAAAACAGGGCATTGCCCTTGACCTTTGGTCAAAGAAACATTCATAACTTTTGAAACCTCGCCCAAAATTTTACGTTGTTTATACCATTGGAACCATATCGAAAAATCAAAGAACGCTATGTGGGAAAAATAATTTATTTCCTCGTTAAATGAAACATTTGGCCTTAGAATTTCAAAACAGGGAACTTTCACAAAGGTCAAAGAAAAACTTGAAAAAATAAAATGAAAAATGACTCAAATAATGAATCCACACCCCTAAACCTAATCTAAACATTGTCTTTAATTTATATATGACATTGAGATGCATGGACAATGAATAAATGAAGCATGGAAGGCAAGAACTCAAAACACGAACAACTTAAATACCCTAGGCACTAAACACAACACGAACAAACCAGACACTTATTCTAAACAAAAATGTAAAAACTAAAAAGAAAAATAAAATGAACAAAGAAAGAAATTATACCTAGGTGGGGTGCCTCCCACCGAGCGCTTGGTTTTACATCCCCGCTAGATGTGTTACTTGGATCGATCAACCGAATTCCAAGGCTTCGAAGATACGCCGACGTGAGATTAGATCTTGGAAATATTTGGTGTGCATCGGTGTGTTCATAATCACAACAAGCAAGGGCAAGTAAAAGTGCACTTGAAAAGGTGGTTTTGAAAATTTAGAAAACAAGATATACCAATTGCTTTTGTGTAGGCGGCATGACTGAGCAATGGGAGGGACATAAGATATGGACTCCTCGTATAGGAGCGGTGCCTCAAAAGAGACATCATCTGCTTCCATCGTTTTTTCTTTAGTCTCCTCCTTTTCTATTTCCTCTCCTGAAACACAAGGCAAATCATCAAATCATCAAAGCTAACTTTGGTTTCGACATTCTCACCCTTCGAAAGGATGGTGGGAGCATTTTCCTTCTCCGAATTGCTCGAAGACTCTTCATGTACCATACTTTCCATGGCTTCGACAATAATCTCAAAGTGCCTTTCCATTCTTCTAATTGAGGCTTCCATCCTCTCATCTCGTTGTTGCCACATTTGATCTTGTTGTTGCCATCCTTGTTCGTTGGCTTGTATGTTGGCTTGAGATCTTTGTTGGAAGGCTTGAGCACTTTGAATAAAATCATTCAAAGTCTCCTCTTGAGATCGCACATAGGCATTAGCTTGAGTGTCTTGATCTCTCCTCCAATCTAGCTCGTACGAATCGGCATGCTGTTCATAGCTTGACCCTGGATTGTCGAAATCACCACATGGTTCATGCATAAGCCACGAATTGTAGGAATTTGACGTTTGGGCTTGTCCACTATCATTAGAAAACTCTTCTCTTGTATGGTAACCACATGTCTTGTGCCCATACATTCCATAAAATGTGCAAGCTATAGCCTCTGCTTGTCCTATTCTCGAAGTCCTTGAAGCAAACAACTACATTTGCCTATTAAATTCTTCCAAGAGCAAAGTGAAAGGATCCATTGCTCCTGAAAAGAAAAATAAAAGAAAAAAGAAAACAAGACAAAAAGGAAAACAAGACTAGAAAATCTAAAAATAACAAAAATGACAAACAACTTTAAAAAATCTAACTATAAAAATGAATAACAAAAGAAATACGAAAATCTAATAAACAAACTAAAAACTAGCAAAAGATAATAATTAAAAGAAAACAAATGTTAGCAGGCTAACTAATACGATTCTAAGCTACAAAGAAAAGTTAAGTAATTCAACAATCGCTTTAATTCCCCGGTAGTGGTGCCAATTTTGATGTGGTCGTTTTGTGCAACAAAATAATGTTTTAAATGTGATCGTTTTGAAAACCAATTTCACCACTTAAAAATCCACTTGAATAGAAAATTAGTAAAGTGGTAAGTAGGATTCGTTCCACAGGGAATTAGAGTAATTAGTTGAATTAATTAACAATTCCTAAAATACAAAATAGAGTAAATCATGGTAGTTTGAATGGTGTATGGTTTAAGAAACATCAAACATACATGGAAAATAAAAGCAATAAAATGTAAAGAGAATATGAATAGATAGGAATCCAATTACAACAACCTAGATAAGAAAATAGATTAAACAATTAATTGGGAGTCTAGGGAGATAATAGAGTAGCTAATGGACTTTGAGTAATTCATACATGGCTTCATTAATTCACTATTCATACAATCATGGATCGATCTCATTCAAAAGTGTTGTTTAGACCATCACTACGAACCATAAACAACTTTCCACCGCAATGCCTAACCAATTAAGGAGAGGGGGTCACGGCGGGATGGCCTAGGCAATCGTGGTAGGCCTACCCTCCAAAAGCCTATCATATTCACTATGTGCTATAATCAATCAAGTGTGTCAATAACTTAATCAATTTTATCACAAATTATCTTACAACATATTGTAATCAATAAGTGTGTCAATACTCATTTAATCACATAAGTGCAAGATCTAATTAAAAAGTAAATAAAACTCTAATTATGCAAACAAAATATTTAAAGCCTTAATAAATACTCAGTGTCCAAAAATGTCTCAAATCATCCCCCTAGAAAAGGGGGTTTAATTACACATAATCACAAATAAAGAAAGGAAGTAAAATGGAGAGAAATCACCCTTGAGTCTCTCTTGTAAGCTTGATCCTTCCTTGAGCTTCGTTGCTTGAGTCTTGTGCAAAGATTGGGTGTTGAGGAGGTGTATATATAAGTGGAGTCAAATGGAAAGTGACAAAGGAAATGGATTGAGAAGATGGAAAGAGAGGAATGATTTATGTGGAGTAATCTAGGTGTTTATTGGAGAGGAGAATGGTGGGATTAGGAATGGTAGAGAAAGGAGGTTTCTTGATGAACAAGAGTTGATTGATCAAGAGTTATCAATTCTCAGCATAAAATGGTGTATTTATATGTTAGAAAAGCTAGGGTATGAAATGGGCATGAAAAGACAAGAATACCCCTAAAAATGGCTTGAAAAACGTCCATTTTGCTGCTTCTAGAAAGTGGTGTTGCTATAGCATCGCCGTGGCGACAAGTAATATTCAGCAGTTACTAAAATAGACATAACTTTCTTTGAAAGACTCAGAATCATAATCCGTAATAAGCGCTGGAAAGAAGACTTCTGGGGCTTTCCGAATATATGTAAACTGAAATGTGACTTGATCTAAAGAGAGAGATATGCCTCTTTAAAGTTGGATGATCTGCACACACTTTTTATAATTTTAGCCCCTTTCACCACCAAATCACACGTCTTGCCTGAAATGCACTAAATGACTGAAAATGCCTACAAGGTTATACTAAACAACCTAGAGGGGGGGTGAATAGGTTGACACACTAGTTTTAAAAACTCTTTCGTGACTAGTGTCAAAACCTTGGTGAGCATATAATAAACCTTGAATAAGATTGTTATGAGAAAAACAATTTGCACAAGTTTGCTCAATTCACCACACTTAGTCTACAAAACATACCAAGAACTAATGTATCTCATATACAAGTATATTCAATAAAGAGCACATTCTACAAGTTGTATTATGAATATTACAATGAAAGATCACTAAGTAAAATATTACAACTTGATATAGAATATTGTAAGATACAAAGTTCAAACACTTACAAGATACAAGAAACAAATGTTGATTCAACAAACAATGTGTGCATCTCTTTCTTTATCAATAACATATTTACAAGGATGTGAGAAATTTAAGATCATAAACAAGTTATATAGAACAAACATACAAATATAAAGAGATAGAGATAGAGACATTAGACACGTTGATTTTTACGTGGTAAACCTCCGAAGAGGAAACATCCACGGGTTGAAATACAACCATTGGGTACTATATATATTGGAAAGTAAATTAGAAGTTCCACAAAGTGACTAATCCTAGATCACCAACCCATGTGGAGTCTATGTCTATCCAAACCCTATTGGAAGATACAAAATCCCTCAATGATGCGAAACCACCACATATTGGAAATCATACCTAGCCAACATCGTTGGTAGATTAGAAATTCCTTAAGAGTACATACATATCCCATGTACTCCGCTCTATCGGACTCTATGTCTAGCCAAACACCCGGGCCTACCAATATATAAGCCAACTCTCTATCCAAGGCACGCTTGCCTCTAGAGAGCCTCTCTTGCATGACTATCCAAGTCCTCCCGACTCTAGCCATGACTTCTTGCTTATCTATCCAAGTCCTCCCGACTCTAGCCATGACTTCTTGCTTATCTATCCAAGTCCTCAAGACTCTAGACAAGACTTCTTGCTTGGCTATCTGGTGTAGCGGAAGCTCTACGAGAAAAACCTGCAAGAAACAATTAGGTCAACCTACTAATATTCTGTTCAT
Organism: Acer campestre; assembly: GCA_954870605.1. NCBI lineage: Eukaryota > Viridiplantae > Streptophyta > Magnoliopsida > Sapindales > Sapindaceae > Acer > Acer campestre. Next base: position 6,421,110 of record OX940810.1, on the reverse strand, counting down.
CCGCGCACGGATGCCAGAATATCAGGCTTCAATACGACAATCTTCGCGCACGAAGGATGTGTAATTGGATAGTTGGAGAATGAATTCTCTGAAATTTTATTGAATCAAAAAAACTGGGTGGCCAATTCAGCCTACATCTTTATTTAAAGCAAGCAAAACCTAAACCTAATCGAATTCCTTGGAAAGCAAGAAAAACGATTTAAAAACGGAAAATTACCAAGAAAGGTAAAAACGAGATTAAAGCAAAAACTGATTCTACTAAGAATCCTAAACATTCCAGAATTGACGGAAGTCGATTCGGAATTGGGAAACTCAAATTAAAGCAAAAACGAAACTTTCCTAAAATAGCAAAAACACTAATTTCAAGGCCTAAACGACGGAATTCGCCTAAAAAGGACGTGCTTACGCAGCTAAGCTGCGTAGTAGTTTCGGAAACGCCGAAACGCATCAGCTGTCAAAATATCAAGTCAATCTGATTCCGTCGCCCGGGTTTGGTCTTACTTGGCTTGTTTCAAATCCCACCCCTCAAAATAATCTAATGCCAGTTGGTCCACTGCTGCTGCATCAGTCCCTCCAGGGTAGAAAAACATCGACCTCGATGTGGTATCCTCCTCCGCGGAATCCTCAAAATAGGGCACCAAATGCTTCACGTTAAACACAGCAGCTGTACGAATGTGGCTAGGAAGTTTCAACCGGTAGGCATTCGAATTTATCTTCTCGATCACCTCAAGAGGGCCAATTTTTTTCGCTGCAAGTTTGTTGTACTCCCCAACTAAAAAACGGTCTTTAGTCAAGACAGCCCACACAAAATCCCCTACTTCGAACTCCACCAGACGGCGTTTCTTGTCTGCTGCCGTTTTATATTTGGCTGTCGACTTCAATAAATTCTCATGGACCTGCTTATGTGTCTCCTGTAAATGGTGAACAAAATCTGCTGCCTTACCTTGAATTCGAGTCTTTTTTGGAAGGGGAATTAAATCGAGCGGACCGTGAGGGACCCCTGAATATACCACTTGAAAAGGACTGAAACCTGTGCTCCGGTTGATTGCATGATTGTGGGCGAACTCCGCCTGGCTGAGCTTTTGATCCCAAGCTCGAGTATTCTCTCCCACTAGACAGCGCAACAAGTTTCCCAGTGACCAGTTGACGACTTCAGTCTGCCCGTCTGTCTGCGGGTGATAGGCACTGCTGAAATCCAGGCGAGTGTTCACCAGTTTCCACAAACTTCGCCAAAAATGGCTAAGAAAGCATGTATCTCTGTCGGACACAATTGAATTCGGCAGTCCATGCAAGCGGTATATTTCTCTGAAAAAAAGTTGAGCAACACTAACCGCGTCCGTGGTTTTCTTGTACGGAATGAAGTGGACCATCTTCGAAAACCTGTCAACGACCACATATATTGAATCAAATCCACGTTGAGTCCTTGGTAATCCGACGACAAAGTCCATGCTTATTTCCGCCCATGGTTCAACTGGGACTGGTAGCGGCAAGTATAACCCCGCATTAGTTGCTTTTCCTTTCGAAACCTGACAAATTCGACAACGCTCTACATATCGCTCCACCTCTTTTCGAATTGTCGGCCAAAAATAGCTCGCCTTGATCAGTTGTAGTGTGCGATCTCTGCCCACATGGCCTTCTCCATGAAGTTCTTGGAGGATTTGCAACCGTAAGCTACAGTCCGGAATGCACAACTGATTCCCTCGGAATAGGAACCCATCTACCAACAGAAAATCTGATTTTTCCCCAGTTTGCAAGGCTGTCATGATGGTTGAGAAGTAAGGATCTGTTGCAAGTAAATCACGAAATAATTCGAAACCTGGTATTGTGAGACTCATGGTGGACAGCAAATTACTCCGTCGACTTAACGCATCCGCAACTCTATTAGAGGTGCCCGCTTTATGTTTCAGGACGAACGTAAACTGCTGAAGGTAAGCTGACCAAGAGGCGTGTCTAGCTGAAATTTTGTCTTGGCTGTGGAGGTGCTTCAATGCCTCGTGATCCGTATAGAGGACGAATTCCCGATGGAAGAGATAGTGTCTCCAATGCTTTACGGCTTGGACCACTGCATAGAACTCAACGTCGTAGGTGCTATATCGCGACCTCGCTCCGGACAGCTTCTCACTAAAAAACGCCACTGGTTTGCTAGCTTGGCTCAACACTACTCCGATGCCCAGCTTAGATGCATCACTGTGAAGCTCGAAAGGCTGCGAAAAATCTGGAAGAATTAAGATGGGGGCTGTTGTCAACCGCAACTTGATGAGCTTGAATGCTTCTTCAGCTTCCGGAGTCCATATAAACTTGTCTTTCTTTATGCAGTCCGTAATGGGTGCCATGATGCTACTGAAATGGGAGATGAAGCGTCTATAGAAGGCTGCCAATCCATGAAAACTCCTGACATCCGTGACAGTCTTTGGCTTTGGCCACTGTTTGACGGCTTCGATTTTCGACTCATCCACTTGCAACCCTTCTCCCGAAATAACATACCCTAAAAATAACACCTTGGCAGTCATGAAAACGCACTTACTTGTGGCTGCAACTAATTTCTGAGCGCGTAGGACTGTCAACACCTCACGAATGTGTTGCTTGTGTTGCTCCCGGTGTGCACTGTAGATCAGGATATCGTCAAAGTATACGACCACGAATTTTTCGATGAAGGGCCGTAAAGCTTGGTTCATCACTCTCATAAACGTACTCGGTGCATTAGACAGGCCAAAGGGCATGACCATCCATTCATACAGGCCCTCACGCATCTTAAACGCGGTTTTCCGCTCGTCTCCAGGTCGAATTCGGATCTGATGATATCCGGTCTTTAGATCCAATTTAGTGAACACAGTTGCTCCACTAATTTGGTCAAGTAAGTCATCTAGACGGGGAATAGGGAACCTATACCTCACCGTGATTTTGTTGATCGTACGGCTGTCCACACACATCCTCCAGGACCCATCTTTTTTTGGAATTAGAAGGGCCGGTACCGCACACGGACTAAGACTCTCACGAATGTGACCCTTAGCCAACAAGTCTTCCACCTGCCTCCGTAACTCCTCATGCTCTATGGGACTCATCCTGTAATGTGGGCGGTTTGGTAGGACTGCTCCTGGTTCCAAGTCGATTTGGTGTTGAATGTCCCTTAAGGGTGGCAGCCCTTCAGGTAGCTCTTCAGGAAACACCTCTGGAAATTCTGATAACAGTGGAACGGCGTCTTGTGGAAGCTCAACCTTGGCTGTCTTTTCTTTGTTTAGCAACACAAAGATTGTCTCTGCCTCCTCCATTTCCGATTCAAATCTAGCAAAAGAAAGAAGATTTGTGCTATCGGGTGATTTAGGTTTTTCCTAATTCTTACCAGGTAATAACACTATATTGGTGTTGTTGAATCGCAAGGTGTATGTGTTCAGAAACCCATCATGCTTCACTTTTCGGTCATATTGCCATGGTCCTCCGAGCAATAGGTGGCAGGCGTCCATATGAACCACATCGCACCACACTTGATCTTTATAGTTCGTTCCCATCGAAAACGACACAAGAACTCTTTGTGACACCATTATCTCCCCTCCCTTTTGCAACCATACCAGCTTGTACGGTCTTGGGTACTTTTCTGTTTTCATTCCCAATTTTGGAACGGCTTCGACTGTTATAATATTCTCACAACTTCCCCCGTCGATCACATATCGACAAACTTTGCCTAAAATAGTACACGTTGATTGAAACACATTATTTCGAAGCCAGTCACTCTCCTCAGCTCGTGGTGTCAAGAAAGCACGTCTTACCACTAATAGCGGGCCAGAATCGCCATCTACATGGTCTTCTTCGACGACGACTTCGTCATCAAATTCTGCCTCTTCCCCAACCTCTGCATCTCCTTCGCCACTGTCATTCGTCTCATTAAACAAGGCTGATCTCTTCCCTAATTTTCGGCACTCCGATTGGCGGTGTCCAACTTCTCCACAGCTGAAACATCGCACGCCCCCTGTCACTGTGCGCGGCTGCTGGACCTGGCTGGTAATGGGCTGTTGGGTCTGATTGGTGGGTAAGCGTGGACCACTCCCGCTGCTGCTGCTGGCCGCGCTTTGCTGCTGCCATCCCGAGTTACTACTGCTGGCCCCTGTCCTTCCTATTGAACCCGTATTATTCCCTGTTATTGGCCCACCTCCCGTTCTTCGAGCCAAATTTTTTTCTATCTGCAAAGCTCGTTGGTGTGCCTCTGAAACCGTAATCGGGTCAAAAAGATTCACCACGTCTAGAATTTGGGGTCGTAATCCTCCACAATACCTGGATACTAACTGATCTGGGGTTTCTTGAATATCGTTGCGCACCAGCAACTGATAGAATTCTGTTGTATAGTCATCGATTGAGCGTAATCCCTGTCTCAAGTTCTGCAATTTTTGGTATAATAATCTTTGAAAATTATGTGGTAAAAATTCCGCTCGCATCTTCCTTTTCATCTTCTCCCAATCCGATATTTTATTTTTTCCAGAACGATTCCGGGTGAGTTTGAGCTGCTACCACCACGCGGCTGCGCGTCCTCGAAGTCGAGTCGCTACCAGGGCTACTTTCGTATTATCCAGAACGTTTTTAAACTCCAAAATCTCTTCCACGATTCCAAGACACTCTAGGAACTCTTCCGGTGTCAGATTTCCTTGAAACTCAGGAACCTCTGTCCTCATACCTGACTCCCATCGATGGTTCTCTTCAACCTCTAGCACTGGTCGCCTGGGGAGCGGAATCTCTTCCTCCCTGTGGTCACAGACTGGTCCTCTCCGCTGTGGAATTTCTGGCTGTGGAACTTCTTCCTCTTGTTCACTGTCCTCAGTACTTTCCTCTTCATCTCCACTCAAGCGAGGGTTTCGAGTTGGTAAGTTTAAAGTTTCTAAGTTGGCGATTACCCTTGCCATCTGCTCGGCTAATTGCGCAACTCGCTGTTCTAATTGCGTCGTACGGTCACGTTCGACGGCCTCTTCTACAGGGATCCGGTTAGGTTGTCGTCTCTTCGGCGGCATGGTGATGTCCCGAACGAACACGGCTCTGATACCAACTGGTGTAGCGGAAGCTCTACGAGAAAAACCTGCAAGAAACAATTAGTTCAACCTACTAATATTCTGTTCATCCGCGCACGGATGCCAGAATATCAGGCTTCAATACGACAATCTTCGCGCACGAAGGATGTGTAATTGGATAGTTGGAGAATGAATTCTCTGAAATTTTATTGAATCAAAAAAACTGGGTGGCCAATTCGGCCTACATCTTTATTTAAAGCAAGCAAAACCTAAACCTAATCGAATTCCTTGGAAAGCAAGAAAAACGATTTAAAAACGGAAAATTACCAAAAAAGGCAAAAACGAGATTAAAGCAAAAACTGATTCTACTGAGAATCCTAAACATTCCAGAATTGACAGAAGTCAATTCGGAATTGGGAAACTCAAATTAAAGCAAAAACGAAACTTTCCTAAAATAGCAAAAACACTAATTTCAAGGCCTAAACGACGGAATTCGCCTCAAAAAGGACGTGCTTACGTAGCAAAGCTGCGTAGTAGTTCCGGAAACGCCGAAACGCATCAGCTGTCAAAATATCAAGTCAATCTGATTCCGTCGCCCGGGTTTGGTCTTACTTGGCTTGTTTCAAATCCCACCCCTCCAAATAATCTAATGCCAGTTGGTCCACTGCTGCTGCATCACTATCCGAGTCATCCCGACTCTAATCAAGACTTCATGCCTTTTACAAGGACTTCCTAGTGTGATCATGTGAATGCAAATGATGCAAACAATCAAAACATCATAGAACATGTGATCAATACATTCCATGGAACAACTAGATCTATAGTTGTGAAAACACAAGCATTAGAAATCTAGATGCAAAAACATGAATGAAAACCTATAGCATGTGAAATCAACTAACACATAAAACTCCTAGATTCATTCACTCAAATAACTCTTGAACAATTCATATACATGAGGCACAAGTTCAAGATGTTATAAACATACATAAAAATGCTAGAATCACAAAATGTATTCAATAAGTATTCTAGCCAAAGATTTAGAGATAGGATATATTGTTAAAACAATTCAATCCTAGATATCTCTAAAAACACATACAAAGGCTCTAATCCTAGATATCATCAATCAAGGATCAAAAACACATTTCAAGGATCATTAATCATAAAATGATTCAATCAAGTCTCAAACAATCCTAGATATCAAACTAATCACAATACAACTCTCAATCATGTGAAAAACCTAGAATCAAAGAAACTAGTTCACATATGTCTCTAATTAGACTTTTGATTAGGTTTGATTGTGAAGCTATCTTTCTCAATAGCATTCACCATACATACACATACATATAGAAGAAGAAACCCCAAGCAAATTGAAGGTTATAAAAGAAGAAATCACAAAGATAAAGTCAATACCTCTCCATCACGAGCTGTCACGATTTTCTGGGTAGAACACCTTGAAAACTCAATCAAATGACTGCAAGATTACTTGGAAAAGGTAGATGACTCAATTACGAACAATCTCCAACTTGAATCACTCAAATCCAATTTCATATGAGAAAGTTATGGTGTTTGGAAGTTGAGAGAAATTGGAGAGAAAATCTGACGGGATTTCAAACTTTTTATTCTTTCTTTCTTCTTGAAAACAAATGGAGGGAAGTGGAGGTATTTAAAAGGAGGAGAGAGAAGGGAACTTTTGGCCAATAAAATTAGGCCACATCAACCCTGTCCCTGTGTAGGGCTCGTGGGCCACACGGGACCAGAGGGCTGGTTGGCCCGTGGGTCCCACGGCCTCCACACGGGAAGGCCTAGCCATGGCCAATGGCCATGGTTGCTTCTCTCGTGCACCTCGCACATTCTTCGACCGTATTCGGGCCTCCGAACTCCGATTTTGAATCCATTTTTGGATTATGAATCATGACTCCCTCATGCACAAGATGACTATGAAACTTTGACAAAAGGTTGAGAATTCATCTCAGAAAATGATGATGAACACAACTCAACGAATGAGAACGAAAAGTAGCATAGCTACATCGTTTGGACTCGAAACTAAATGAATGAGTAACCAAAGTGACCGAGACTCAATAAGGAATAAATTAAGATCATATACAAGTCCAAAAAATAAGAGACACAAACAATCAAACACAAATTCACATATGAATGTCATTTCCTAGACATAGTCTTAGAACATGCAATTCTACAATGTATGAGCATTTGAGTTCAATGCATGAGCATACAAAAACATGTGAATATGTTATATAAATGGTGCACAACGATGCAGGGACACTTATGAATGATTTGTGAGTGTGTGCCTATGCCTTGTAAGAGGAATGAGGTCAATTATACCTTTGATGAGCAATGAAGCTAATTCCCCTTAACAAGCCACCATCTTTTATGCATTGTAGTCAAGTTTTTCTTTGAAGCTTTGAATCATCATCAATAAAACCACTAAACAATACAAGATGAACAATGTTTTGATATGGAATATATGTCAACATGATCGGTCTATTTCTATATATGTTTTAGACCCCTATTTCCTAGTCTTTGTGCTTTGTTCTCGAGTATTTTAGGTTATTTGATGTGTTTGTTGAGCTGTGCAGGTCTCGTTATCAGAAGTGGTGCAAATATTCAAGTATGGAAGAAAAGATGTCAATGCTGATCAGAAGTACATTTTTCTGCAGTGGACCGCCCCCTAGGTATGCATACCTAGCGGTCCTATGCCGCGGTCAATGCATGTTGAAGCCTCCAAGTGAAATTGTGAAGGACCGCCCCCTAGGTAGTGCCTACCTAGCGGTTCTACCTAGCACCAAACTCCAGAGAAGTTGTCCAAAGATGACCGCGGCCTAGGCATGTCCTACATAACGGTCCTAGCTTGCACTAAACTCCAGAAGTGTGTCATTCAAGTGACCGCCCCCCAGACACTGTCTTACCTAGCGGTGGTCTCCAGTGGTGTTGCAAAAAGATGACCGCGGGGTAGGCAAGTTGCCTACCTAGCGGCACGTGCAGCGAGAGTTTAAGTAATCTGTTTCGTTTAGGTCAGCGAACGACGAGGTTGCGAGCCACTATAAATAAGACATGAGAGGGCTTTCAGAAAGGAGAAGAGACTGCGAGATTGAGAGCTATTCTACCATCCATCCATGGAAGACACCGAAAAGCAAGAAGAAGACGAAGGATTCGAAGCAAGATTAGAAGACAACAATGGGTTCTATCTTCTCCTCTTCTATATTTTTGTTTCCTCCATTGATGTGTAACTAAATCCATACTAGGGATTCAATGTGAACCTCTATGAATACTCTTTGTTAGAATTGACTATGTTTTAGTAATTCAAGTTTCGTTTCATTCAATTTGGAATTTCTTCTTGTCTATGCATGGTTTGTGCTAGTCTTGAATCTAGGGTTTATATGTTAAGGTTGAGAGATGTGTGGGTTTCACCAGTCTTAACCAATAATCAATTGAATGAATGAATTTATCGTAGCAGGGTATTGCACGTTATCTTTGGTTCTCTTGTTCTTGTGCTTAATGGATTCTCAATCATAGTCTACACGCAGGGTTTGCTAATGACTGTGATTGAGAATACTTGATTATGTGCTGTGTGGGTTGTAGGTTATAGTTGATATGCAGGGTTTGCTATTTACTCAACTGAGAAACGCTTGGTGTATGGTTGATTATTTTCTGTTATAGTTTATATGCAGGGTTTGCTATTGATTGTAGTAGAAGTACTTAATTTATCCCAGGACCACATAGCACTGATTATACATGATTTAAGAACGAACCCTTAACTTGATTAATATTCTTTGTGAAAGTCAATTCGAAGCATTGAGTAAACGTAGTTGGGGAGCATTGATGACCTAGTCTTCTCACCTCTTGATCACATTCACATATTCTTGTTAATTGTTTTCTTAGTTTAATCTAGTTTTAATCTCAAATCAATCAAATCAATCTGAAATCTCTTGGTTACTGTTAATTGCTTAGCTTTAATTAGAATTGGTTTTAGTCGATAGATCACTTTTCCTCGTGGGAACGATCCCTACTTGTCGCTGTACTTATCTCACGATTCGTGCACTTGCGAGTTAGGTTTTTATAACACGATTCTACACATCACAACACAAACTAAAAACCTAACAATGACTGTAATTGACTAGAAACATGTAGGGAAAAAAAAAATACGTGCACGCAGCGGAAGCGAGACTAAAAAGAAGTAGTATATTTTAAAAAAATTTCCCATATTGAACCTTAACCCTTTAATTAATTAAGCAATATATACCAAAAGATATCGTACCTTTGTTGTGTGATCCAATTAACTATGCGTCGATGGTAATCTGCAAGATCTTCCAATCCGATCACGAACGCGAATCACCTAGGAGCGTGGTCTCCCTTCTCTTTGAATTGTATACCTGAGAATGGACAACAAAACTTTTCTGGTTTCTGTTAGTCACAAAAATTCCAATAGGTTGCTAAGAACGTTCCGGTCACTTTTGAATTCACAATCGTAAGATTGAAATTCGCGTGAACCTAATTTGAAAGTGTGTACAAGATCTCTTGATGTTAAGATCACTAGTACACTATCGAAACAAGAACAATTCTTCTCTCACAAACCTCTAGGCCGAATCACTCACTAGTCTTAGAGTTGGATCTTATTTTTCTCTAGCAAAAGAAAAAGCTATCAATTGTAAAAACTAGGGTTTGACAAAAATATAAAGAATATATATATCTCTATTTTTGTGCACCGAATTCTCTTTTAAATATATATATGCACTAATATTGCACGCCTTTTAAATATATGTAGTGCAGTAAAGCACGTTACTTATATATATATATAGTTTTGTACAAACACTGCTTTCTATTATATATAATATATTTGTATATATATATATTACGCACTACCTTGCAAAATAATATATATATATTCTTTTGACTTGAATTCTGCTTTTATATATATATATATATTATATATCTCGACAATAATTAAGTTGCCATATATATTATATATATTTTATAGCAATCTGAATTCAACTTGTCATGTATATAATATTCAAAACCTAATCCAACTCTTTAGTGTGTTTGTGACTATATACAAGACTTCCTAATTTGACTAAACAAATAAAGTCTTTTATATTTAGTATAATACTAATAGTAGTATACTACTAGGAAACATATTTCCTAATCAGAAAAAGATTTGATTTTTAATTAAATAATTAATTAACATATTAATTAATTTCCATTTAATTAAATAATAAAATAAAACAATATAATGGGCTAAAAATTAGCCATTGCCGCCCATGACTAGAACTTGGGCCTACATATTGTTTTCTTATTTTATTTAATCCATTTGGACTTTAATAAAAAGCCCACATGTGAACTAGACTCATTCTTACTAAAAGAAACAAGCCCACATGCCTTTCATTAATGTAATAATATAATTAAACAGCCCATTAAATAAATAATGTGCAAATTATATTCTTAATATATTAAATACAATTCTAAATAGACCCACAAATAGTCCGATAGAATATATCGAGTGATTCATGCAAGTCTGTGCGGATTGGGGATCTTGGCGGGCCTATCTAAATTTAAGCTCCAATAGACATAACCCAATCATAATCAACAAATGATTCACTTAGGTTCAATCTATTAATTTTAGTTCATTCCACTAAAGAACTAAAATTGCACTCTTAAATAAAGATGAAATAAGTTAACGATACTCATTCATACCCTAGACAATCATATAGGAGATAGTGAATCCTCGTGAAGAATATCAGTAATCGCCAAGAGCTCATAGATCGCCTATAGCTCTCCAAGTTACCATATTTACTCATATGACCACACTTTGAACTTGGATATATATTATGACTTGTCCAGAAGTCATCTTTCAATAGACACTATTGAAAACTCAACGTTAAGATTTCATATCCAAAACCACAAAGCATCCATATGATGATATTCTACTCACATTTAATAAATGGAGCCACGATGTCCATATCTATAAATGAAGTCCTCTATCGATTAACAAATGAATACCACCAAACTATCGAGGATAGATTATGCTATATAATCGTACTCATTGATAGCTCAAATGATAACACTTGCAACCATAAGTTCATCATTTATCTCAGGATTAAGATAGACTCTCTGATTGTCCTGATAATGAAAAAACTTTTATCTATTGACGGTTCTAGAAAAAGTATTTCATTGTGATCTAGTTCAGTGCACCCAGTGCACTAGATTCTTTTACTCGAAGACCCTTCGATGATTTTAGACTCATCACAACACATTCGATCCCACTCAAATGCTAGTAAAAGAATTCTACAACTTTAACAAGATAAAGGTGCCCAACCTTTAACTTAAGTTGTGAACGTTATTCAAGACTAACTAAAGAATTGTGTCTACCTCATACATATCCAAATGTACAAACAATTCTTCTTTTCTCATAGCCTTTTGACCTTATGATTATTTACTTTGACAATTATAATAATAAATGCTATATAAGATTTTGTTAACAAAACAGAAATCACTTTATTAATATGAAAAGATTGTCAAGTACAACATTACACTCTTGCTATTGAGCATAACCCTAACAAAACAAGCCTTTAGACACTAAAATACACTCGAAAACAAGCTAAAGGATACGGAATTGAGGGCCAAAATCATAACAATTTTGGTTCGATCACGTACCCCTCGCGTTCTTCGACCGTCCTTTGGCCTCCAAACTCAGAATTCAAATTTGTTTCTGGATTATGAACTGTAACTCACTAACACACGAGGACAACTATAAAACTTTGACAATTAGATGTGAACTCGACTCGATATACAAAGACGAAGACAACACATTGTAAAGGAACGTAAAGTTTCGTAACCATCTAGTTTGAACTCGAAATCTAATGAGTGAGTATCCGAAATGACCAAAACTCAACAAGGAATCATTTAAGAACATATTCAAGTCCAAATCACTTACACACAAACAAATAAACATAAGATCACACAAGTATGCAATTTTCTAGACATAGTCCTAGTACATGCATTTCTACAATGTATGGCAATTTGAGATCAATACATGAGCATACTAAAATATGTGAACTGTTAGGATTATGCTCAATAGCAAGAGTGTAATATTGTATTTAACAATCTGTTTCATATTAATAAAGTGATTTCTGGTTTAAACAAATATTATAGCATTTATAGTTGAATATTATAATTGTTAAAGTAAATAATCATAAGGTCTAAAGACTATGAGAAAAGAAGAATTGTTCATACATTTGGATATGTATGTGGTAGACACAATTCTTTAGTTAGTCTTGAATATTGTTCACAACTTAAGTTAAAGGTTGGGCACCTTTATCTTGTTAAAGTTGTAGAATTGTTTTGCTAGCATTTGAGTGGGATCAAATGAGATATGATGAGTCTAAAATCATCGGAGTGTCTTCGAGCAAAAGAGTCTAGTGCACTGGGTGCATTGAACTGGATCAAAATGAAATACTTTATCTATAACCGTCAGTAGATAAAAGTAATTTCATTATCAGGACAATCGGAGAGTCTATCTTAATCCTGAGATAAATGATGGACTTATGGTTGCAAGTGATATCATTTGAGTTATCAATGAGTACGATTATATCGCATAGTCTATCCTCGATAATTTGGTGATATTCATTTGTTAATCGATAGAGGACTTCATTTATAGATATGGACATCGTGGCTCCATTTATCAAATGAGAGTATAATATCATCATATGGATGTTTTGAGGTAATTGGATATTAAATCTCAACGTTGAGTTTTCAATAGTGTCTATTGAAAACATGGCTTCTGGACAAGTCAAAATATCCAAGTTCAAAACGTGGTCATATGAGTAAATATGGTAACTTGGAGAGTTATAGGCGGTCTATGAACTCTTGGCGATTACTGATATTAATCACGAGGATACACTATCTCCAATATGATTGTCTAGGGTATGAATGAGGAAGCATCTTCCTTTTCTGTCTTTATTTAAGAGTTCAATTTTAGCTCTTTAGTGGAATGAGCTAAAATTAATGGATCGGACCTAAGTGAATCATTTGTTGATTGTGATTAGGTTATGTCTATTGGAGCTTAAATTTAGATAGCCCGCCAAGATCCCCAATCCACACGGACTTGCATGGATCACTTGATATATTCTACCGGACCAATTTATGGTCCATCTAGAATTGCATTTAATATATTAAGAATATAATTTGCACATTATTTATGTAATGGGCTGCTAAATTATATTTATATATTAATGGATGACATGTGGGCTTGTTTCTTTTAGTAAGAATGGGTCTAGTTCACATGTGGGCTTTTTATTTAAAGTCCTATGGATTTAATGAAATAAGAAAAATAATATTTGGCCCAATATATACATGTGGGGCGGCAAGGTGATTTAAAAGCCTTAAATATTATTTTGTTTTCATTGTTTAATTAAATAAGAATTAATTAATTTATTAATTAATTGTTTAATTAAGAAACAAATCTTTTCTGAATAGGAAATATGATTCCTATTGGTATACTATTGGTAGTAGTATACTTAAATTAAAAGACTTGTTTGACAAGGAAATAAATAATTAATTTTATTTATTAAATCAAATAAGAAGTCTTTTATTTTAGTCAAATAAGGAATAAAAAGATTTATGAGTTTGATTAGGGTTTGGAAATCTTAAACAAAATAGGAATTAGGGTGCAACTAAATCTCCAATATTTTAGGAGTAATAATTGCGGCAACCCTAATTGGTTTTGGAAAAAGAATTTGGCCACCCTAGTTAAAAAAGAGAAAAAGAAAATTTGCCACATATAAGGCTATTGATGATTTTCGGCCAGCATAGGGTTTTTGTGAAGAAATTTTATTTCTTCTTCTTCTTCTTCTCAACTCATAGTTAGAGATCTATTATTCTACTAAAAACAAAAGGAACATAGATTATTCTTTGATGGTATATTGTTTGCTTGTTCATTAACAAGCTGGTATATACTATATCGATTAAGGTTCACGCGAGTTTCGATCATAAGATTGAGAACTCAAAAGTGACCGGAATAATCTTAGGTTCCTTTAGATTGTTTTTGGGACTAACGAATCAAGAAAAGTTTGTTTAATCCAATCACAGGTTTGCAATTCAAAGAAAGGGAGACCACGCTCCTAGGTGATCCACGTTCGTGCTAGGATTGAAGATCTTGCGGATTACCATCGACGCAAGTCAATCGGATCACGCGACAAGAGGTATTAATCTTTTGTTTATTTTTATATCTTTAATTAATCAAAAGGGTTTAAGGTTCATAAAATTGGAAAAATTTTAAAAGCTACTCAAACTATTTTTTTTAGTCTCGCTTCCGCTGCGGGTACAATTTTTCCCTACAATTGGTATCAGAGCCAGGTTGAACCCTTTTAATTAATTAATGTATATATACGTGGATCGATATGTTTTTATTGTGATTATGCATGTTTAGAAAGAGATGGCACTCTAGGTATTCGCATATATAATTACATGTGATGTATGGATTTATATATGTTTTATGTGGTTTGTTATTGCTCGATTTTGGTCCTAGATTTTCAATGTATTTTTGGTTTTGGAATTGTAACAAGAAGGGTGGTCTATCATCGCCATAATTCCTTCTTGGTAGTTGCTAGATATTTTTTTTTATGTATTAAAAATTGTTGCAGTTTTTTAATGTATTATTTATTATAATGTGCAGTATTTTTTTTACTGTCATGAATAAAAAAAAAAAAAAATTTCTGCAGTAATTTATTTGTTTAAATTAAATTGTAACACGTTCTACATCGAAGAAACGAAGCAACCGGAACCGAGAACGAGCACCGTGTGCACCCTAGGAGTGGATTGGGCTGCGCATGGCATGCCCGAAATCAAGTGGGCTGCGCACGGCAGCCTTGCAACCAAGAGGGCTGCGCACGGCAGCCATGCAAGGCCTATGGGCTGCGCATGGCAGCCCCTTACGTGGGGTTGTGGCCGTGCAATCCCGAGGAGGGAGGCCGGAGGATGGGCTTATGGTTGATGGGCCACTCGAAGATCTTGTATTTCTATTTCAATGTAATTTACTTGTTTTTCTAGGATGGGCCAAAATTGTTGCTATTTATTTTATGCTTAAATATTACAATATTTGTTGTTGTATGATAACATGACATATAGAATAGGAGTGCCACTCATATATCTCTTTTGGTATGAACATGCATTGAATGATTTAGGTATCTAAATTGGCATCTAGATAACTTGGTAAATCATTCTATGGGATTTAATCACACGCCTTAAATAATTGAGTGGGAGAAGGTGTTTTTGTAACACCTATGGCTTCCAAGATTAGTTGAGCTTAATTATTTTTTGGTAATCCCCCAAAGGGGCGTCCATGAATGGAATTAAGCAATATACTTCCTTACAAGGATAGACTAGACAATGGACTCAAACGAGATCTACTCCCAAAGGAGGGATTTTCGTGAGAGAAAATTGAGGGTCGATATCTTGGTAACACACTCAATGTAATTTTATTGATATCCTCCAAAGAGTTCTTGTCAGTAAAATTGCAAGGCTAAAATTGAAAACGCTGGTTGTTATGTTAATAATTAGGTGGGACCTAGTCTAACTAGTAAATGGTGCGAACTCCTAAAGGAGGCGTAACATTTATGGGTGTTAGATCACCATTGAATTTTTATGATTGAATTATTCAATTAATTCAAGATAAATATTTAAAAGTGCTTTATAATGATTATTTACTTATATATGTTTTGTTTTCATTCAGAAATCATGACCCCATCACTTATGAACATCCTGAAAGATAACACCTTAACTGGAGATAACTATGTAACATGGAAAAGGAAAATTGGGTTGTTGCTGCAAAGTGAAGAACATAAGTTTGTTCTAACTACTCCTAAACCACCTGCTCCTAATATTGAATCAAGCATAATGCAAAGAGATGAGTATGAGCAGTGGAAGACTTCAGATGATATGGCCAAATGTTATATCATGGCCACTATCTCCGACGTGTTGCAACAGCAGCATGAAGGAATGGAGTCTGCTGCTGATATAATGATGTCTCTAGAGGAGATGTTTGCTATAAAGTCCAGGACGACTAAGAGAGAGGCAGTGACTGCTTTTATGAATCTTAGGATGAAACCTGGACAGGCTGTGAAGGATCACATGATGAAAGTCATAGCACATCTCAACATTGCTGAACTGCATGGCGCTGAGATAGATGGTGAGACAAAAATTGATATGGTTGTCAATTCATTGTCAGATTCCTTTGATCAGTTCAAATTGGACTACACTTTGAACAAAAAGGAATACACCTTACAGAGCCTGATGCAAGATGTTCAAAGTGCTGAAAAGATCCTTGTGAAAGGCAAAGGTCAAGAGATTCATATGGTTGGTAAAGTTGCTACTGTTAAGGCCCGTCAAAAGGTCAAGAAACAACAGAAGAAAAAGCAACTTGGGCCTACCAAGAAGGAGACCAAGAAAGTAACCAAGATCAAAGGGAAATGCTTCCTTTGTGGTGAAAAGGGACATTGGAAGAGAAATTGCCCAAAGTCCCAGAACAAGAAGGAAGAAGGTAATTTGAATTATCTTGAAACATGTTTTTTGGCTGATTCTACAGATTCTTGGATCATAGACTCAGGAGCCACTAATCATGTTTGTTATTCCTTGCAGGGGTTCCAAGAAAGGAGAAGGCTGAATAAGAATGAGATAAATTTGCGCTTAGGCAACGGAACGTTAGTGTCTGCAAAGTGCAGTGGGAGATATTAGAGTTTGTTTGGATTCTAGAAGGCATTTAGATTTAATAGACGTTTATTATGTACCTCAATTCAATAGGAATTTAATTTCAGTTTCTTGTTTGAATAAATTTGGATATTCGGTTACTTTTAATAAAGTTTTTATTATTAGTAAGAATGACAAAGTTATTTGCAAAGGTACATTGGAAAACGGTCTATACTTTTTGCATAGAAATATCTCTCACTCGTTAGACACAAAAATAACGGAACCTAATCATAAAAGAGTAAAATTATCAACAGATGAAACCTACCTTTGGCATTTACGCTTAGGTCATATTAACCTTAATAGGATTAAAAGATTGGTAAGTGACGGACCTTTGAGTGACTTAAAGGTTGATGATCTACCAACTTGTGAATCTTGTTTGGAAGGTAAAATGACCAAAAGGACGTTCTTTGCCAAAGGTGCCAGAGCCACTGAATGTTTAGGATTGATACACACTGATGTATGTGGACCTATGAGCATTCAAGCTAGAGGTGGATATGAGTACTTCATCACTTTCACAGATGATTACTCAAGATTTGGCTATGTGTATCTCATGCGACATAAGTCGGATGCTTTTGACATGTTCAAAGCATTTAAAGCTGAAGTGGAAAATCAGCTTGAGAAACACATAAAAATCTTGAGATCTGATCGTGGTGGAGAATATCTATCTGGTGAGTTTCAGCAATATCTTATTGATAATGGGATAGTTTCTCAGTTTTCTGCACCTGGTACACCTCAACAAAATGGGGTAGCAGAAAGGAGAAATAGAACTCTTTTGGATATGGTTAGGTCTATGTTGAGTTATTCAACACTTCCTATTTCTTTCTGGGGATATGCTTTACAAACTGCAATATACATTCTAAACCATGTACCATCTAAGTCTGTTCCTAAAACACCGCATGAGTTGTGGACTGGGCGCAAGCCTAGTTTACGACACTTAAGGATATTTGGATGTCCTGCGCACGTGTTAAAAGGAAAGACAGAAAAGATGGAGTCCCGTTCAGAAACATGTATATTTGTAGGGTATCCGAAAGAAACTAAAGGATATTATTTTTATAGTCCTTCAGATCTTAAAGTATTTGTTTCGACAAATGCTAAATTTCTGGAAAAGGACTATATGAATGATTTTGTGCCTAAAAGTAGAATTGTCCTGAATGAGATGTCAGGAGATACAATTCCACGAGAGGTTACACAACCTAACCCAATTGTAAGTTTCGATCCAACACAAGGTCAACAACCTACCATTCCTCGTCGTAGTGGGAGGGTTAGAACACAACCCGAAAGATACATCGGTCTGGGAGAATCTGTAGAGAATCTCCCGGACGACGATGATCCCTATACGTACAAGGAAGCTATGGAGGATGTTGATAGTCGCCATTGGCAAAAGGCAATGCAATCCGAGATTGAATCTATGTTCGATAACAAAGTCTGGTCCCTTGTAGACTTGCCTAAAGGGATAAAACCGATTGGGTGCAAGTGGGTATACAAGAGGAAAAGAGGTATGGATGGAAACGTGGAAACCTTTAAAGCTAGACTGGTAGCTAAAGGGTATACACAGAAAGAAGGTATCGATTACGAGGAAACCTTCTCTCCTGTGGCCATGCTTAAATCCATTAGGATACTCTTATCCATTGCAGCATCTTTAGATCTAGAGATTTGGCAAATGGACGTCAAGACAGCTTTCCTTAATGGAAGTCTTGACGAAAGCATCTACATGATGCAACCAAAGGGATTCATTGAAAAGGGCCAAATGGAAAAGGTATGCAAGTTGCAGAAATCCATATATGGATTAAAGCAAGCATCCAGATCCTGGAACATAAGGTTCGATCAAGCTGTCAAAGGTTTTGGATTTATTCAGAATCTTGACGAACCTTGTGTATACAAAAGGATTAAAGGCGACAAGTTGGTTTTCCTGATTCTTTATGTTGATGATATACTACTCATCGGAAATGATGTAGGTGTATTGACATCAGTAAAAGAATGGTTAGCAAAACAATTTGATATGAAGGACTTAGGAGAAGCAAGTTTTATTCTAGGTATCCAAGTTATAAGGGATAGAAAGAATAGAACGATTGCATTGTCCCAAGCTTCATACATAGACAAAATCTTGTCTAGGTTTTCCATGCAGGATTCCAAGAAAGGTATGTTACCTTTCAGACATGGAATCAAGCTTTCTAAGGAACAAGTTCCTAAGAATGAGCATGAAGAGCAGTTCATGAGTAGAGTTCCATATGCCTCGGCAGTTGGAAGTCTCATGTATGCAATGCTCTGCACTAGACCAGATATTTGTTTTGCTGTTGGCATAGTTAGCAGGTTTTAATCGAAGCCTGGTCCTGATCACTGGACGGCAGTCAAGCATATTTTCAAGTATCTCAAGAGAACGAGAGATAATATGCTTGTATACTCTGGAGGGGATTTGATTCCCGTTGGGTATACAGATTCTGATTTTCAATCAGATTCTGACTCCAGAAAATCCACATCAGGGGCTGTGTTTACTATTGGAGGAGGAGCAGTTATATGGAGGAGTATCAAGCAATCTTGTATTGCTGATTCCACCATGGAAGCTGAGTATGTTGCTGCATGCGAGGCTGCCAAAGAGGCTGTTTGGCTCCGCCAATTCTTGATTGACTTGGAAGTGGTTCCTAGTGCGAATAAGCAGATCACTATCTACTGTGACAACAGTGGAGCAGTGGCTAATTCGAAAGAACCAAGAAGTCACAAGAGAGGTAAACACATTGAAAGGAAATATCATCTTTTAAGGGAGATTGTTCAAAGAGGTGACGTGACGATTACCAAAATCGCGTCAGCAGAAAATCTAGCAGATCCCTTCACAAAGGCTCTACCTCAGAAGAGTTTCGATGGGCACCTAGAGAACATGGGCATGAGAGATATGACTCATTTGCTATAGCGCAAGTGGGAGATTGTTAGGATTATGCTCAATAGCAAGAGTGTAATATTGTATTTAACAATCTGTTTCATATTAATAAAGTGATTTCTGGTTTAAACAAATATCTTAGCATTTATAGTTGAATATTATAATTGTTAAAGTAAATAATCATAAGGTCTAAAGACTATGAGAAAAGAAGAATTGTTCATACATTTGGATATGTATGTGGTAGACACAATTCTTTAGTTAGTCTTGAATATTGTTCACAACTTAAGTTAAAGGTTGGGCACCTTTATCTTGTTAAAGTTGTAGAATTGTTTTGCTAGCATTTGAGTGGGATCAAATGAGATATGATGAGTCTAAAATCATCGGAGTGTCTTCGAGCAAAAGAGTCTAGTGCACTGGGTGCATTGAACTGGATCAAAATGAAATACTTTATCTATAACCGTCAGTAGATAAAAGTAATTTCATTATCAGGACAATCGGAGAGTCTATCTTAATCCTGAGATAAATGATGGACTTATGGTTGCAAGTGATATCATTTGAGTTATCAATGAGTACGATTATATCGCATAGTCTATCCTCGATAATTTGGTGATATTCATTTGTTAATCGATAGAGGACTTCATTTATAGATATGGACATCGTGGCTCCATTTATCAAATGAGAGTATAATATCATCATATGGATGTTTTGAGGTAATTGGATATTAAATCTCAACGTTGAGTTTTCAATAGTGTCTATTGAAAACATGGCTTCTGGACAAGTCAAAATATCCAAGTTCAAAACGTGGTCATATGAGTAAATATGGTAACTTGGAGAGTTATAGGCGGTCTATGAACTCTTGGCGATTACTGATATTAATCACGAGGATACACTATCTCCAATATGATTGTCTAGGGTATGAATGAGGAAGCATCTTCCTTTTCTGTCTTTATTTAAGAGTTCAATTTTAGCTCTTTAGTGGAATGAGCTAAAATTAATGGATCGGACCTAAGTGAATCATTTGTTGATTGTGATTAGGTTATGTCTATTGGAGCTTAAATTTAGATAGCCCGCCAAGATCCCCAATCCACACGGACTTGCATGGATCACTTGATATATTCTACCGGACCAATTTATGGTCCATCTAGAATTGCATTTAATATATTAAGAATATAATTTGCACATTATTTATGTAATGGGCTGCTAAATTATATTTATATATTAATGGATGACATGTGGGCTTGTTTCTTTTAGTAAGAATGGGTCTAGTTCACATGTGGGCTTTTTATTTAAAGTCCTATGGATTTAATGAAATAAGAAAAATAATATTTGGCCCAATATATACATGTGGGGCGGCAAGGTGATTTAAAAGCCTTAAATATTATTTTGTTTTCATTGTTTAATTAAATAAGAATTAATTAATTTATTAATTAATTGTTTAATTAAGAAACAAATCTTTTCTGAATAGGAAATATGATTCCTATTGGTATACTATTGGTAGTAGTATACTTAAATTAAAAGACTTGTTTGACAAGGAAATAAATAATTAATTTTATTTATTAAATCAAATAAGAAGTCTTTTATTTTAGTCAAATAAGGAATAAAAAGATTTATGAGTTTGATTAGGGTTTGGAAATCTTAAACAAAATAGGAATTAGGGTGCAACTAAATCTCCAATATTTTAGGAGTAATAATTGCGGCAACCCTAATTGGTTTTGGAAAAAGAATTTGGCCACCCTAGTTAAAAAAGAGAAAAAGAAAATTTGCCACATATAAGGCTATTGATGATTTTCGGCCAGCATAGGGTTTTTGTGAAGAAATTTTATTTCTTCTTCTTCTTCTTCTCAACTCATAGTTAGAGATCTATTATTCTACTAAAAACAAAAGGAACATAGATTATTCTTTGATGGTATATTGTTTGCTTGTTCATTAACAAGCTGGTATATACTATATCGATTAAGGTTCACGCGAGTTTCGATCATAAGATTGAGAACTCAAAAGTGACCGGAATAATCTTAGGTTCCTTTAGATTGTTTTTGGGACTAACGAATCAAGAAAAGTTTGTTTAATCCAATCACAGGTTTGCAATTCAAAGAAAGGGAGACCACGCTCCTAGGTGATCCACGTTCGTGCTAGGATTGAAGATCTTGCGGATTACCATCGACGCAAGTCAATCGGATCACGCGACAAGAGGTATTAATCTTTTGTTTATTTTTATATCTTTAATTAATCAAAAGGGTTTAAGGTTCATAAAATTGGAAAAATTTTAAAAGCTACTCAAACTATTTTTTTTAGTCTCGCTTCCGCTGCGGGTACAATTTTTCCCTACAATTGGTATCAGAGCCAGGTTGAACCCTTTTAATTAATTAATGTATATATACGTGGATCGATATGTTTTTATTGTGATTATGCATGTTTAGAAAGAGATGGCACTCTAGGTATTCGCATATATAATTACATGTGATGTATGGATTTATATATGTTTTATGTGGTTTGTTGCTCGATTTTGGTCCTAGATTTTCAATGTATTTTTGGTTTTGGAATTGTAACAAGAAGGGTGGTCTATCATCGCCATAATTCCTTCTTGGTAGTTGCTAGATATTTTTTTTTATGTATTAAAAATTGTTGCAGTTTTTTAATGTATTATTTATTATAATGTGCAGTATTTTTTTTACTGTCATGAATAAAAAAAAAAAAAAAAATTTCTGCAGTAATTTATTTGTTTAAATTAAATTGTAACACGTTCTACATCGAAGAAACGAAGCAACCGGAACCGAGAACGAGCACCGTGTGCACCCTAGGAGTGGATTGGGCTGCGCATGGCATGCCCGAAATCAAGTGGGCTGCGCACGGCAGCCTTGCAACCAAGAGGGCTGCGCACGGCAGCCATGCAAGGCCTATGGGCTGCGCATGGCAGCCCCTTACGTGGGGTTGTGGCCGTGCAATCCCGAGGAGGGAGGCCGGAGGATGGGCTTATGGTTGATGGGCCACTCGAAGATCTTGTATTTCTATTTCAATGTAATTTACTTGTTTTTCTAGGATGGGCCAAAATTGTTGCTATTTATTTTATGCTTAAATATTACAATATTTGTTGTTGTATGATAACATGACATATAGAATAGGAGTGCCACTCATATATCTCTTTTGGTATGAACATGCATTGAATGATTTAGGTATCTAAATTGGCATCTAGATAACTTGGTAAATCATTCTATGGGATTTAATCACACGCCTTAAATAATTGAGTGGGAGAAGGTGTTTTTGTAACACCTATGGCTTCCAAGATTAGTTGAGCTTAATTATTTTTTGGTAATCCCCCAAAGGGGCGTCCATGAATGGAATTAAGCAATATACTTCCTTACAAGGATAGACTAGACAATGGACTCAAACGAGATCTACTCCCAAAGGAGGGATTTTCGTGAGAGAAAATTGAGGGTCGATATCTTGGTAACACACTCAATGTAATTTTATTGATATCCTCCAAAGAGTTCTTGTCAGTAAAATTGCAAGGCTAAAATTGAAAACGCTGGTTGTTATGTTAATAATTAGGTGGGACCTAGTCTAACTAGTAAATGGTGCGAACTCCTAAAGGAGGCGTAACATTTATGGGTGTTAGATCACCATTGAATTTTTATGATTGAATTATTCAATTAATTCAAGATAAATATTTAAAAGTGCTTTATAATGATTATTTACTTATATATGTTTTGTTTTCATTCAGAAATCATGACCCCATCACTTATGAACATCCTGAAAGATAACACCTTAACTGGAGATAACTATGTAACATGGAAAAGGAAAATTGGGTTGTTGCTGCAAAGTGAAGAACATAAGTTTGTTCTAACTACTCCTAAACCACCTGCTCCTAATATTGAATCAAGCATAATGCAAAGAGATGAGTATGAGCAGTGGAAGACTTCAGATGATATGGCCAAATGTTATATCATGGCCACTATCTCCGACGTGTTGCAACAGCAGCATGAAGGAATGGAGTCTGCTGCTGATATAATGATGTCTCTAGAGGAGATGTTTGCTATAAAGTCCAGGACGACTAAGAGAGAGGCAGTGACTGCTTTTATGAATCTTAGGATGAAACCTGGACAGGCTGTGAAGGATCACATGATGAAAGTCATAGCACATCTCAACATTGCTGAACTGCATGGCGCTGAGATAGATGGTGAGACAAAAATTGATATGGTTGTCAATTCATTGTCAGATTCCTTTGATCAGTTCAAATTGGACTACACTTTGAACAAAAAGGAATACACCTTACAGAGCCTGATGCAAGATGTTCAAAGTGCTGAAAAGATCCTTGTGAAAGGCAAAGGTCAAGAGATTCATATGGTTGGTAAAGTTGCTACTGTTAAGGCCCGTCAAAAGGTCAAGAAACAACAGAAGAAAAAGCAACTTGGGCCTACCAAGAAGGAGACCAAGAAAGTAACCAAGATCAAAGGGAAATGCTTCCTTTGTGGTGAAAAGGGACATTGGAAGAGAAATTGCCCAAAGTCCCAGAACAAGAAGGAAGAAGGTAATTTGAATTATCTTGAAACATGTTTTTTGGCTGATTCTACAGATTCTTGGATCATAGACTCAGGAGCCACTAATCATGTTTGTTATTCCTTGCAGGGGTTCCAAGAAAGGAGAAGGCTGAATAAGAATGAGATAAATTTGCGCTTAGGCAACGGAACGTTAGTGTCTGCAAAGTGCAGTGGGAGATATTAGAGTTTGTTTGGATTCTAGAAGGCATTTAGATTTAATAGACGTTTATTATGTACCTCAATTCAATAGGAATTTAATTTCAGTTTCTTGTTTGAATAAATTTGGATATTCGGTTACTTTTAATAAAGTTTTTATTATTAGTAAGAATGACAAAGTTATTTGCAAAGGTACATTGGAAAACGGTCTATACTTTTTGCATAGAAATATCTCTCACTCGTTAGACACAAAAATAACGGAACCTAATCATAAAAGAGTAAAATTATCAACAGATGAAACCTACCTTTGGCATTTACGCTTAGGTCATATTAACCTTAATAGGATTAAAAGATTGGTAAGTGACGGACCTTTGAGTGACTTAAAGGTTGATGATCTACCAACTTGTGAATCTTGTTTGGAAGGTAAAATGACCAAAAGGACGTTCTTTGCCAAAGGTGCCAGAGCCACTGAATGTTTAGGATTGATACACACTGATGTATGTGGACCTATGAGCATTCAAGCTAGAGGTGGATATGAGTACTTCATCACTTTCACAGATGATTACTCAAGATTTGGCTATGTGTATCTCATGCGACATAAGTCGGATGCTTTTGACATGTTCAAAGCATTTAAAGCTGAAGTGGAAAATCAGCTTGAGAAACACATAAAAATCTTGAGATCTGATCGTGGTGGAGAATATCTATCTGGTGAGTTTCAGCAATATCTTATTGATAATGGGATAGTTTCTCAGTTTTCTGCACCTGGTACACCTCAACAAAATGGGGTAGCAGAAAGGAGAAATAGAACTCTTTTGGATATGGTTAGGTCTATGTTGAGTTATTCAACACTTCCTATTTCTTTCTGGGGATATGCTTTACAAACTGCAATATACATTCTAAACCATGTACCATCTAAGTCTGTTCCTAAAACACCGCATGAGTTGTGGACTGGGCGCAAGCCTAGTTTACGACACTTAAGGATATTTGGATGTCCTGCGCACGTGTTAAAAGGAAAGACAGAAAAGATGGAGTCCCGTTCAGAAACATGTATATTTGTAGGGTATCCGAAAGAAACTAAAGGATATTATTTTTATAGTCCTTCAGATCTTAAAGTATTTGTTTCGACAAATGCTAAATTTCTGGAAAAGGACTATATGAATGATTTTGTGCCTAAAAGTAGAATTGTCCTGAATGAGATGTCAGGAGATACAATTCCACGAGAGGTTACACAACCTAACCCAATTGTAAGTTCCGATCCAACACAAGGTCAACAACCTACCATTCCTCGTCGTAGTGGGAGGGTTAGAACACAACCCGAAAGATACATCGGTCTGGGAGAATCTGTAGAGAATCTCCCGGACGACGATGATCCCTATACGTACAAGGAAGCTATGGAGGATGTTGATAGTCGCCATTGGCAAAAGGCAATGCAATCCGAGATTGAATCTATGTTCGATAACAAAGTCTGGTCCCTTGTAGACTTGCCTAAAGGGATAAAACCGATTGGGTGCAAGTGGGTATACAAGAGGAAAAGAGGTATGGATGGAAACGTGGAAACCTTTAAAGCTAGACTGGTAGCTAAAGGGTATACACAGAAAGAAGGTATCGATTACGAGGAAACCTTCTCTCCTGTGGCCATGCTTAAATCCATTAGGATACTCTTATCCATTGCAGCATCTTTAGATCTAGAGATTTGGCAAATGGACGTCAAGACAGCTTTCCTTAATGGAAGTCTTGACGAAAGCATCTACATGATGCAACCAAAGGGATTCATTGAAAAGGGCCAAATGGAAAAGGTATGCAAGTTGCAGAAATCCATATATGGATTAAAGCAAGCATCCAGATCCTGGAACATAAGGTTCGATCAAGCTGTCAAAGGTTTTGGATTTATTCAGAATCTTGACGAACCTTGTGTATACAAAAGGATTAAAGGCGACAAGTTGGTTTTCCTGATTCTTTATGTTGATGATATACTACTCATCGGAAATGATGTAGGTGTATTGACATCAGTAAAAGAATGGTTAGCAAAACAATTTGATATGAAGGACTTAGGAGAAGCAAGTTTTATTCTAGGTATCCAAGTTATAAGGGATAGAAAGAATAGAACGATTGCATTGTCCCAAGCTTCATACATAGACAAAATCTTGTCTAGGTTTTCCATGCAGGATTCCAAGAAAGGTATGTTACCTTTCAGACATGGAATCAAGCTTTCTAAGGAACAAGTTCCTAAGAATGAGCATGAAGAGCAGTTCATGAGTAGAGTTCCATATGCCTCGGCAGTTGGAAGTCTCATGTATGCAATGCTCTGCACTAGACCAGATATTTGTTTTGCTGTTGGCATAGTTAGCAGGTTTTAATCGAAGCCTGGTCCTGATCACTGGACGGCAGTCAAGCATATTTTCAAGTATCTCAAGAGAACGAGAGATAATATGCTTGTATACTCTGGAGGGGATTTGATTCCCGTTGGGTATACAGATTCTGATTTTCAATCAGATTCTGACTCCAGAAAATCCACATCAGGGGCTGTGTTTACTATTGGAGGAGGAGCAGTTATATGGAGGAGTATCAAGCAATCTTGTATTGCTGATTCCACCATGGAAGCTGAGTATGTTGCTGCATGCGAGGCTGCCAAAGAGGCTGTTTGGCTCCGCCAATTCTTGATTGACTTGGAAGTGGTTCCTAGTGCGAATAAGCAGATCACTATCTACTGTGACAACAGTGGAGCAGTGGCTAATTCGAAAGAACCAAGAAGTCACAAGAGAGGTAAACACATTGAAAGGAAATATCATCTTTTAAGGGAGATTGTTCAAAGAGGTGACGTGACGATTACCAAAATCGCGTCAGCAGAAAATCTAGCAGATCCCTTCACAAAGGCTCTACCTCAGAAGAGTTTCGATGGGCACCTAGAGAACATGGGCATGAGAGATATGACTCATTTGCTATAGCGCAAGTGGGAGATTGTTAGGATTATGCTCAATAGCAAGAGTGTAATATTGTATTTAACAATCTGTTTCATATTAATAAAGTGATTTCTGGTTTAAACAAATATCTTAGCATTTATAGTTGAATATTATAATTGTTAAAGTAAATAATCATAAGGTCTAAAGACTATGAGAAAAGAAGAATTGTTCATACATTTGGATATGTATGTGGTAGACACAATTCTTTAGTTAGTCTTGAATATTGTTCACAACTTAAGTTAAAGGTTGGGCACCTTTATCTTGTTAAAGTTGTAGAATTGTTTTGCTAGCATTTGAGTGGGATCAAATGAGATATGATGAGTCTAAAATCATCGGAGTGTCTTCGAGCAAAAGAGTCTAGTGCACTGGGTGCATTGAACTGGATCAAAATGAAATACTTTATCTATAACCGTCAGTAGATAAAAGTAATTTCATTATCAGGACAATCGGAGAGTCTATCTTAATCCTGAGATAAATGATGGACTTATGGTTGCAAGTGATATCATTTGAGTTATCAATGAGTACGATTATATCGCATAGTCTATCCTCGATAATTTGGTGATATTCATTTGTTAATCGATAGAGGACTTCATTTATAGATATGGACATCGTGGCTCCATTTATCAAATGAGAGTATAATATCATCATATGGATGTTTTGAGGTAATTGGATATTAAATCTCAACGTTGAGTTTTCAATAGTGTCTATTGAAAACATGGCTTCTGGACAAGTCAAAATATCCAAGTTCAAAACGTGGTCATATGAGTAAATATGGTAACTTGGAGAGTTATAGGCGGTCTATGAACTCTTGGCGATTACTGATATTAATCACGAGGATACACTATCTCCAATATGATTGTCTAGGGTATGAATGAGGAAGCATCTTCCTTTTCTGTCTTTATTTAAGAGTTCAATTTTAGCTCTTTAGTGGAATGAGCTAAAATTAATGGATCGGACCTAAGTGAATCATTTGTTGATTGTGATTAGGTTATGTCTATTGGAGCTTAAATTTAGATAGCCCGCCAAGATCCCCAATCCACACGGACTTGCATGGATCACTTGATATATTCTACCGGACCAATTTATGGTCCATCTAGAATTGCATTTAATATATTAAGAATATAATTTGCACATTATTTATGTAATGGGCTGCTAAATTATATTTATATATTAATGGATGACATGTGGGCTTGTTTCTTTTAGTAAGAATGGGTCTAGTTCACATGTGGGCTTTTTATTTAAAGTCCTATGGATTTAATGAAATAAGAAAAATAATATTTGGCCCAATATATACATGTGGGGCGGCAAGGTGATTTAAAAGCCTTAAATATTATTTTGTTTTCATTGTTTAATTAAATAAGAATTAATTAATTTATTAATTAATTGTTTAATTAAGAAACAAATCTTTTCTGAATAGGAAATATGATTCCTATTGGTATACTATTGGTAGTAGTATACTTAAATTAAAAGACTTGTTTGACAAGGAAATAAATAATTAATTTTATTTATTAAATCAAATAAGAAGTCTTTTATTTTAGTCAAATAAGGAATAAAAAGATTTATGAGTTTGATTAGGGTTTGGAAATCTTAAACAAAATAGGAATTAGGGTGCAACTAAATCTCCAATATTTTAGGAGTAATAATTGCGGCAACCCTAATTGGTTTTGGAAAAAGAATTTGGCCACCCTAGTTAAAAAAGAGAAAAAGAAAATTTGCCACATATAAGGCTATTGATGATTTTCGGCCAGCATAGGGTTTTTGTGAAGAAATTTTATTTCTTCTTCTTCTTCTTCTCAACTCATAGTTAGAGATCTATTATTCTACTAAAAACAAAAGGAACATAGATTATTCTTTGATGGTATATTGTTTGCTTGTTCATTAACAAGCTGGTATATACTATATCGATTAAGGTTCACGCGAGTTTCGATCATAAGATTGAGAACTCAAAAGTGACCGGAATAATCTTAGGTTCCTTTAGATTGTTTTTGGGACTAACGAATCAAGAAAAGTTTGTTTAATCCAATCACAGGTTTGCAATTCAAAGAAAGGGAGACCACGCTCCTAGGTGATCCACGTTCGTGCTAGGATTGAAGATCTTGCGGATTACCATCGACGCAAGTCAATCGGATCACGCGACAAGAGGTATTAATCTTTTGTTTATTTTTATATCTTTAATTAATCAAAAGGGTTTAAGGTTCATAAAATTGGAAAAATTTTAAAAGCTACTCAAACTATTTTTTTTAGTCTCGCTTCCGCTGCGGGTACATTTTTTCCCTACATGAACATGTTATACTAATTTGGCATTATGATGTAGGGACACTTATGAATGAATTGTGTGTGTGTGTGTGTGCGCGTGCCTAAGCCTTGTAAGAGGAAAGATGTCTTATTACCTTTGTAGTCAATAGCGCTTTCCTCGTACGAAAGCATCACTTTGATTGAGCTGTTGTCCATCTTCTTTGAAGTTTGATAAACCACACAACTAGGAAAACTAAACAATACAAAGCAAATAACGTTTTGATATAAAATAATGAAAACTAGACTCAAAATCCTAACAAACCACATTTTGGGGTTTAATTTGTAAGGGTAGTTTAGGGCTTTATTGGTCGTGATCAAGCAATTGGATTTCAAGCCCTCAAGCACAAGAACTCTTTAAAGGTATATTGATCAAGCCAAAATTGGTATGATTTTGGCCCTCATTTCCGTTTCTTTTTGCTTGATTCTCGGGCATTTCCCCGTGTTTAATGTTGTTAAATTGAGTGTTTCAGGTTTTATTAGGTTTCAGAAGCAATTGAGATGAAGGTGGAGGACTTGTGCGAAAATGTCT
This sequence comes from Acer campestre, assembly GCA_954870605.1. NCBI lineage: Eukaryota > Viridiplantae > Streptophyta > Magnoliopsida > Sapindales > Sapindaceae > Acer > Acer campestre. The sequence goes on along the minus strand of OX940810.1, from coordinate 6,391,018 downwards.
CACAAATGAGAAGAAACAGGGCATTTTCGCCACTTGGGCAAAGGAGGTCGCCACTTGAGCGCCATGGTGACAGAAGAGTTCCCAAAGGCATCAGAAGGTCGCCACTTGGGCGCCACTTGAGCGCCATGGCGACAGAAGGTCACAAAAATCAATCAGGTGGGGTCGCCACTTGCAAGGGAGGTCGCCAGAGCGACCCCAAGTGGCGACCACACCTGATTGTTTTTGTGACCTTCTGTCGCCATGGCGCTCAAGTGGCGCCCAAGTGGCGACCTTTTGATGCCTTGGGGAACTCTTCTGTCGCCATGGCGCTCAAGTGGCGACCTCCATTGCCTATGTGGCGAAAATGCCCTGTTTCTTCTCATTTGTGAGACATTTTTGCATAAGTCCTCCACCTTTATCTCAATTGCTTCTGAAACCTAATAAAACCTGAAACACTCAATTTAACAACATTAAACACGGGGAAATGCCCGAGAATCAAGCAAAAAGAACGGAAATGAGGGCCAAAATCATACCAATTTTGGCTTGATCAAATACCCCCAAACCAATCTTTTGCTAGTCCTCGAGCAAACATAATAACAAGCACACCCCAAAAAAAACATGCATAGAGATATTTCAAAGGTTTTTACTTCAAATGATCAATGTGCGAAGCCAAAATGAAGAGATTAAAACAGTTATGCCATGGTGAGGATTTAAACATGCAAGAGCGTGTATAGTTATGATCAAAAACGTGCCACCTTAGACATAATTGTACGCAATGCGATCTTACATTCAAAATGCCAAAGCTTCAAAGCAAAGGTGATATTAGTTTAGAATGTAATTCGCTTTGATACTAAATCTCACCGGATTCTCTCTTCTTTTCTCCAAGACTCCTAGGTTCACTCAAATATGTGCATGTGCAATATGAGTTCATGTTATGGCAACAAATTGATTGCACATGCTAAACATTAAAACGCAATTTCCTGAAAAATGATCTCATGAATGGAATTGCAAGCCATGAATTAGAAAGAACATGCATCAACCAAATTGTACAAAATGGACAATCCTAAAGATCATGAAGGTCTTTTCTTTGGTTGTAATGGGGCCTAAGGTCATGGTGAAACAAAGAATGGAAGAAATGGATATCAAGGGACCTAATGATTTCATTAAGGCATACATTCTAATTCTTTAAGTTCCACAAGATTCCCACATATGTTCACACTTCAAGGTGTCCAGGCTCACAATTACACATGTGTATGCTACTCCTATTTTCAACTTGAGTAGCTCAATTACTTCTCTTCCTTTTCTAGGCCCTTTGTGCCTACTTCCTTTATTCCTTTTTCTTTGCTTTTCATTGCTTGCCAATTCTTTTCTTTTCATGCTCTACATTTCTCTTTTTTTTTTTTATTTTTTTTATTTTTTTTTTTATTCTTTACAAGCTTTTGTTTTCTTTTTCATTTTCAAACAACTCTTGCTTTGCAAGACTCTTACACACATTCACATGCCTTGGTACACACCTTATATTTATACATTCAAAATTTTACATTGAGTTCCTAAGCCTTAGCGAATCGTTTGGTCAAGGTAGGTCAAGTATTTTAAGGCTATAAGGTTCATGTAGATGTGGTTCATGAAAGAAATGCTTCAAATGTGTTTGGCTTCAAAGGGGCTTTGGGAGCACACATATTCAAGTGGTTGGAAGTGTTTAGGCCAAAGAGGTTTTCACATGCATCGCCTAAAATCATTTCTAAAGACTCGTCCATTAAGCAAAATAAGGCATCCACAAGCAGACCATAATATTCTATGGCAAACAATATTTAGTGCAAATGAGACCAAAACATGCTTGTATGAGTGTTTAGAGTGAGTGTTTAAAGAGTGAATGTTTACAACTCAACGTACGCTTTTTAAAGGCTGTGTTTGTGATCCTCACGGGAATCTCCACTATTAATTCTTAGCCTTCAAGCAAATTTGATAATTCACTCAACATTAAGAGAAAAAGATTAACGCATTTTGTTCAATGACACCCTAAGTGGCATGGTGTTAATCTAAACCAAACACTCACAAACATGCACAATTCCTCACTACATCATGTAAAGAACAATCTCTACAAGCAAGGCATGCTCAAATACGGCAATATCGCAAAAAATTTTGAAAATTTTGGCACACAATTCTTTCGAAAATCAAGCATTATGGTGTTGCACAAAAGCACCCCCAAACCTAAATTTGACATTGTCCTCAATGTTCAAAGGTGGAAAACAAAAACAACAAGCACAACCCACTAAGTTTCAAGCAATAATTCAACAAGCACAAGCAAAAACAAAATATTGCATCATCCGGCATATTGCCCTCCAAATATTCATACACAAAATTCCAACAACACATATAGCAAAGAAGCACAAATGTCCTAAATCCACTACCAAAATCCAATTCACACCCTTATTCTATGCGGAAACAAAATAAAGGCAAAAATGAGAAATAAAGACTAAAGGAAAAGAAATGTGAATAAACATAAATCAACAAAAATATTCAACAAAATAATCCAAAAGTAAAAACATAAAACTAGCAATGTCCCAACAAAATGATAGAAAATGCAAATGATGAAAAGATAAAAACAAATCCTAGGAATGCTAGTAGGCCACTACTCTGAATCATCCTCCTCATCCTGCACTACTCTACCCTTCCCTTTCGGGTCCTTCCTTCTCTGCTCCCTAGCTAGTGCTGCTCTCCTAGACTGCTCCTCTCTCCATTTCCTCTGTGCTGCTGCCTCATCAATAGGAGGACCTCCCACATAACGGGGCCCCTGATCAGTCAAGGAACGGGCCATGGCCTCCTCCAACTGTGTTGCCTCCTCAACAGCAGACTGTGCAGTCTGAAATACAAAGTCAGGCTCCTCTGTGCCATGTCCTGAAGGTGCAGTGGGGGTAGGTGGAATCACTGTGGCAGGCTTCTTCGGTCTCCTGACATAAGGAGTGAGCCTAAGATCATGGCGGAGGTCTGTAAAGCCTGTGATCACTGTCTCACTCAAATCCTGAATAAGGCTTTCCAACCTCAACTGCCTGTCCTCCAAGGCCTTCTGCCTTCCCTCAATATCAAGTTTATCAGCATGAAGGATATCAAAATCACCAGTCTGAGTCCTCCTAATGTGCTGTACACCATCTAGAATCCGAAGACCCAACGGCTGCCCATGATCATCACAAATAGGAGTCTCCTCCTCCTCATCATCATCGTCCTCATCAGGGACTATTCTCTCAAATTCTTCCCTAACACTGGTTTCGGCCTCTGAACTCCGCACTCTCCTACGTTTTCCCCCAGTAGGCATCTCTCCACGCTTAATCATCAAACGTCTCCAGGTGGTCAAGTCCATATCTGATACGGGGGGCTTAAGTGTGTCCCCGGAGATATCCACACCCGCCAACTTGCAGGCTTCTGTGATCAAACAAGGGAAAGGGAGGATATCTGTCTCTGATTCATTCCTCCCAATCCGTTGAATCTCCATCTTTATGATAATCCCCACATCAATAGGCTGCCTCTCACTAATGCTATGTAGAATCCTGGCTGCCTCAAATGGAACAGTGGACCTGTGGGAAACCGGTCTCAGGGAAGAATGGAGGAAGATGTGCCAAAAGGCGTGCTCAATCTTCAAGTTTGACTGCCTGAGAGGGAACCGCTTCGCCATCCATAT